>PVLD010002357.1:0-168427 GCA_004027595.1 Dinomys branickii | reverse complement strand
AGTGAGGGGCGGGGAGGGGAGGGGAAGGGAGGGGAAGAGGTGGGATGGAGAGAACAGAATAGAATGATTGGCGGATACGACGGAGATCTGGGGTTGGGACAGGACTAAACCCAGAGTTCTACAACGTTAGCAGTAACTCAGCTCTCCATGCCACTGGGTCTCCTCGAAGCCCTTCTTTGTGCCTCATTCTGCACAAGATCAAGAAAAGGCCTTCCAGGATTCCCAGACCTACCACTTCCTTTCCAAGCTATCCCTTGTACTGGGAACGAAGCCAGCTATCAGCTCTGTCTTTGATCAGAGAATGACTCCGATGGACCCTGAGGGAGTCCTACATCTGCCCTGGTCCCCAGTTCTGGGCGCAGGGTGGGCAGTGAGACAGCCGGTGCTGCCTGGGTCTGCTGATGCCACCTCTGTGGCCTAGGGCAGCTTAATGCCTGTGGGCTGGAGAATCTCCACATAGCAGGGGAGTCTGAGCCTTCTGCGAGGTGGGGTGGGGCAGCTGCATCACAGCGGCTTGGAGTTGGCCCAAGCTGGTCTGCCCCAGGGGCTGAGGGAGAGGGCTGAGGGTGGGGACCTCTGCTATAAGCATAAACTGGGGCTGCTATGCCAGGTGTCTTTTCAGGATCCCCAGCAGGGAGGTCGCCAAGGCAGGAGCCACCTGGGAGCGAGGAATCCCAGGAATGTGGCGACACAGAGCTGGCAGAGGCGAGGTCTGGAAGCTGGGGCTCCCTGCTGCCGCCCACCAGCTCTTCCCTGCCCACCCTGCACAGGGCAGGAACTGGGCAGAGCCCCGGCTGCTCAGAGGTGGAGGAACTCATCCTGCTCGTGTGTAATTTACTGGGAAACCCCAGGACCGTCACCGGCCTCAGTTGCCCTGCCAGTAAAAGGAAGAACTTGGGACAGAAGCAGCCTCAGCTCCCTTCTTGCCCACAGCCACACCCCTCCCATCACCCCAGAACCCAGGAATGTGCCCCAGGCCTCAGGCTCCCCTCCTGGGCCCCTCCCCAGGGACTCAGGGAGCAGTTGGCAGGAGTAGCAGGAGGTCCTCTCCCTCCCCTCCCCTCTGCTCCAGCCCGAGCTGCAAAGCACATGCAGATGTGGGGCTGTCTGCCACAATCAGGGGGCTCAGGTGCAGAATGGGGCCTGGCAGCCCCGGGCTTGTCCTCGTTCACCAGAGCGCAATTTCCCTGTAATTACACTTCCTCGCGCGGGGCGTCTGCGAAAGATCACTGCTCACACCGGAGCCGGCTGGCCGGCAGGAGGCGAGGCCTCCACCACAGGCCCAGGAAAGCCACGCATCCCACCCCGTGCACACACAGCGTCCCCAAGACGCCAGCCTCAGGGCCTCCTGGCAGCTCCAGCCAGCTGAGTTTCAGCCCACTGCAGTCACCTTCTTACTGCTCTGACACCCCCACCTGCTACCAGCTTCAGCTGCTCCCGTGTCACCCAGTGTCCCCAGCACAGCCACCCACTAGAAGTCCCGCCTGCCCACTTTGTCAGCCACTTGCAGTGATATTTATAGGGTCTCCCACCTTACTGCACTCCCTTCCGCCCATAAGAACTCTAGTTCCAGCTCTTCTCACCTCCACCTGCCCACACTCCCCACCAGTCACTTGTCATCAAAGCCACTTTGTGACACCCAGTCACAGATACTACCAGAGCCTACCCCTATAGGCCCCATGTCCCATCCAGCCCTACCACAGGCAGCCAGCAAAACCATCTCCTCTGTGACTCAGCCCAGGACGAAAGCAAGCTGGGAACTTTGAGCCAGCTTTTTGGGATGGGGATTACTTCGATGAGCCTCCTGCTGGGCCACGATGGGCAGCCTCAGAAACCCCAGGGAAGAAGGTGCCTGGGTGGCTATGTAAATGCATTAGAAGTGTGTGTGGACCCTGTGTACGGACCCTGTGTATGGACCCTAGGCGCAGAGCGACAACTCAAAGGTCAGTGAAAGATGCAGGATATGTGAGGACAGCATAGGGAGGAGGCCCTGTGCCACCTTGCCTCGGGGAAAGTGGACTTTGAGCCCAAGAAGGTACTCGCGCTGTCATGGAAACCAAATACCCAGCAAGTCCTGTCCCCATGTCAGCCTCAGCTGGGCCCCTTGCTCTTGCTGTTCTGGAGGAAACATCACTGCTTTCAAGACCATGACTGAGAACCTGTATGGTGCCTGGGTACAAGGTACGGCTTCAAACAGGCTTTGCCTTTTGTCCAGAGAGGTACTTAGATGGCCTGACTAAACCTAGAGCAGACATCACTAATCAATCACTGCACCAAGTGGTTAAGGAGTTTGGCAAAGGTCACACAGCTGATAGAGGAGAGGAGCCAGTCTGTGAACTTGGGCAGTCTGGGTTTAGAGTCCTCAGTCTGAACCACCCATTATGTAAAATGGGGGTGATAATAACACCCTTACAAAAATACATATAAAGCACTGGTTCAAGCTGTGCTGGTGGCACAGCATGCCTTTGATGATCTAAAAAGCGAATTCTTGAAGCATTACAACAGCAAAAAGGTGGAAGTGGCCCGATGCATGAGTAAACAAAAGGTGATACCACACTCACACACATATATATCATGGAATATTAGGCAACCTTGAAGTGGAAAGTTCTGACACACGGGTGAAGCAAACTTAAAGGCTAAGTGAAACAAGCCAGTTTCAGAGAGACAGGTACTGTATGCTTCCACTTATGTGAGGGACCTAGCTCGGTCAGAGTCCTAGAGACAGAAGTGGGGGTGGAGTGTCGGGGTGGGGAGGGGAGAAGGAAGCGTGGTTGTTTAATGGTATAGAGTTTCAGCTCGGCAACATCAAAAACTCCTGGAGATCTGTTTCACAATAATGTAAATACACATCTAGCACAACTGAACTGTACAGTTTCAAATGGCATAAAGTGGTAAATTATTGGTTGTGTGTGAGCTGCAATCAAAAGATATGGTGCATGTTTAATTTTTAAAAATTTATTACAGTAAAAGTCACATTGCCGTGAATCTCCCTTCAGAATATTCCCCTTCACTTTGAATACACTTATCCCATCATTCCTGGCTGCCTCACTGTACTGAATCAATTGAAAACGTTTCCTTTTCATGGTCATTTTGACTTGGGGGAAGAGCCAGAAGCCACATAGTAGCAGATCCAATGAATAAGGTGAATGAGGACCCCGTTATGTTTTTACTGATTGGTTTCTCCCCACGATGTAATTCCTGCCTAGTCACTATGGCGTCCAGCCAATATGGCGCTGGTGGTCATGTGTTGTGCTGAGCCAGTATGGCACCAAGCCAATATGGCCCTGGCCACTAGAGGTCAAAGCCAATATGGCGCTGGCCACTAGAGATCATATACTAAGTGCCACCCTTCTTCTTCTGAGTCAAATTACAACTTTCTACTTCCCTTTTTGTAACATCCTGTTTTCTTTTTCCACGCTCATGCCCAATCCTGGTCCGCCATGTGAGGCAGTCCGCCTCCTAATCTCTGCCAACCCCCTGGGCCTATTTAGCCCTTGATCCCACCACAGGGAAGTTCCATGTCTCTTTTCTTTTCCCTACTGTGGTCTTCTCTGCGCCCACAATAAAGGCATTTTATTCTGCTTTACTTCTCTCTGTGCTGGAAAAACCTATCATTTACCAGCTTGCCTTTCCCCTAGATAGCACTCAGCAGCAAGATTCACTGAACTTTTTAGCACTCCCCAAAAAGACACTTATGAAAGAGGATTTCCAGAGCTGCTTCAGAAAGTGGCAGGAACAATGGGATAAGTACATTTGGTACAAGGGGGAGTATTTTGAGATGAATCCATGGCAATGTATCCTTTACTGTAATAATTTCTAAACAAATGCACACAGTTGATTTTCATCACCCCTTGTATATCTTACCATAATTAAACAAATGAAAAGCAAGGTCAGCCATGGCCCAATCCAGAAAGAATAGGGGATGTGGGTGGTGAAGAGAGGCTGTGGCGAGCTATGTTAGGAAGGATCAGAGAGGAAGTGATGCTGAGAAGTTTGGAGTGGAGCTATGTGGCGTGGAGCAGGCTGAGGCGAGAATGTGATCATTACCAACCACCAGGAAACATCTCAGTGGGACCCTGTCCCCATCCCACCTGTTCCTTGCCTGTCTGGTTGACAGTAGAGAACACATGTTGGACATGGTGGAGTGGAAGGGCTGTGCTGGACAGAGGAGGCCTGGGCAAGGGACAGCAGGAGTGGGTCCCTGCACCAGTCCCACCCTGGAAAACGGGGCCCTGGGACAGGTGCTAACTCATCCTGAGGCACTGAGCACCGAGGGTGTCACATGGAGCGGAGGTGGAGGGCGATCCTGACACAGAGAGGCACAGTGACACAGCAGCCCAGCACAGGCCTGCAGGTCAACAGCCTGCCTGCCTCTGCTGTGCCTCCATCTCTGGAGCTTCCCACGGGGCCGGGGCAAGGCCCGACACCATGCATCTAGCAAGATTCCTGGTGGCTCCCTCCCCTGCTCCCCAGCTCCTGCTTCCCTGGCTCCTCTTGGGTGCAAACCCAGCTCTGCTACCTACGAGTTCTGTCTCTCTGTTCCTCAGCTCCCTGGTCTGTAACGTGGAGAATGAATGGCACCTGGTTCAGTGACAGCCAGGCCTGGGACACAGTCAGCCTGCCTGGCACACAGGCTGCCTTGATTTTGTTGTTGTTCACCTTCTTCTGCTTCCTGCCCCTCTGTTGTTCATGCCGTCCGTCTGTCCATCCTTCCGTCTGACTCTGAGTGAAGCCCGTTAGTCACTGCCCTTGGCACACAGCCATGAGGGACCAGGTCCCTTAGGAACGCAAGCACTCTTGGCACCCTGAGGGATGGACTCCTAGACAGATGTGCCCTCCGGCTGTTCCCTTCCCCTTGGCCCACAGTTCCTCCTCCCGGGAGTCGGGACACGATGGCATGCAAGATTGAGTCTGTCTTTCACAACCTTCTTAACAGCCAAGATGCTGCTGTGTCCCATACAGCGATGTCATAGTTTGGGGTTTTGCAAGAAGAACAATATAAAACAGGACACATATTTTATAAGATTATTTACAACAGTCAGCCAAAGAGTCATATACAAAAAGAGAGTGCAGGAAATCTGTCTATACACTAAAGACCAAAGAATCTAGCTGAGGGCCGGGATCCCATATAATGTCCTGCATGAGTCCAGCTGAAGACCTAAAACCCATAACAATGCCTCCTATGAGTCTAACCGGAGGCCCAGAGCCCATGAAAATGTCTCATGCAGGCCTGTTTCACAGATCTGCACTGAGAAGGCCCAAAGGTCAGTGGTGGAAGCTAGAAAGTCTGTGCCAGTGGGATGAAGGATCTGTGCCAGCAGGCTGAGGGATCTGCATTGGAGCCAGTAAGCGAGAACAAAGTAAGAACAAGAGCTCCCTGAAAAGTACCACAGCCATCCTCAGCGACAGTGAGGTCCCGAGCTCCTCTGATGAGGAAAGCTGAGTTCCCATTAGAAAAGCCAACACAACAAGCTTCTCCGGGAGAATGAGCAGTGTACCATCTTCCCCTCTGGAGCCAGGAAGCGGTGCTCAAAGTGAGGACCAGAACTCCCCCAAAGTGAACCACAGTCATTCTTGGTGATAACAAGATCCTGAGCTCCTTGGACAATGAGAACAACTGAATTCATCAGGAAAGCCAGCACAACGAGCTCCTCCAAGGGAACCAACAGCTCCTTACAGCGTCTAGCAGCACCCAACAGCTCCCAACAGCCTCTTAACTTCTTCCTCTTCAGTTCTGCCTCTTCTGCAGTGGACAACAGTCCTCAGGCGGGCCTTCCACACCCAGCACCATGTGGTTCAATTCAGCTGGGTATTACAAGCTGACTACCAGTTGTCATTCCACAAGCAACTTGGCCAGAGCAAAGCTGGACAGAACCCAGTTCTCCTGCCCATGGCGAAGGTGGCAGAAGCATTTCCATCATGGAGGAGGCTGTCCCTCACCCCTCTTCACTGTGTCTGCCTGTGTGTCACAGCAGCAGCCAGGGGGTGGGGGACAGAAGGTGGGGGCTTTCCCAAGTGAGTGGATGAGCAGCTAGTTTGAGAGGCATCACCACCTCACCATTACCATTTGCTGCCACAGCCTGGGACACACAGCTCAACTGGGCTTTGACAACAAGCATGGTTAGGTGAAGCTGTGTCCTCCCACAAGAGACAGAGCCAGTGGGAGATGTTGGGTTGGGCTGCAGAGGGTGTGCTGGCCCCAGGACTGACACTACGTCTTGTCTGCTGTGACGCCTGCCCTCCTGATTGAGGGCTAGTAACTGGAAAAGCAGACCCCTTGGTGACACTGCAGATGGCTCACATCCAGGCCAGTTGCCTCGGCCTCTATATTTCTAGCAGGTTTCCAGGATGGGGGCTGAGGTAGGATGAGTCAGTCAGTGGCCACAAATCTAACCATCATGGCTTTCATCACCAATACCCTGAGCTGTGTCCCTGCTGTCACAGATCTACCACCTGAATCATCTTGAGCAGGTCCCTCTTCCTTGTTGCTGGACCTCAGTTTACACTTCTGCAAAAAGGGCGACCTTCCAAGACCCCAACAGGATTGGGAGGCTTTCCCAGACTATCACCCTTTCCTTACCTCTTGCCTGGGGGACAGAAGGACCCCATTTAGAAGCAGACATGCCCCCTAAGCCCTCAGCTCCTGCTCCATGTGTATCAGGTTGGGGGATGGAGGAAGGAACAAGACCAGGAGGGGCAAATGCATTTCAGAGAGTAAAAGTACTAAGAAGACATGAAATAGTCATGTGATGGGATGCCAGCAGCACCCTTATGTTTGTGGGACACAAGGACAGGGAAGTCCCCACCCATGCCCTCTTCTCTGCTACCCTGGCCCTGCCCATGTCCTGGGGGCCCCACATGCAGGGCCATGTGTAGGAAGAACTTCTGCCATGGGCCCCCCTGTCCACACACTCAACAGCTCTCTGGGCCACACTTCAGTCCAGAGGTACTCAGAATAGACTCAGAGTGTTGGACAGGGAACTTGAGTGTCCTTGGCACACTGAGTGGTGGACTCCTAGACAGATGTGCCCTCCGGCTGTTGCTTCCATCTTGGCCTCGAGTTCCTCATCCCAGGAGTTGGGACATGGCTCACCCAGCCCTCCAGGCCCAACCTGTGGGTCCCACCTCTGCTCCAGCCAGGTGGAGAGGGGATCCAGGGAAGGCCACTTGGAAGCAATCTTCCCATCAGCTCCCTGAAAGTGAAAGCTGTTTGTTTCAATTGTCTCCAAGTTGTCGCTTTCCCCCTTCCTTCCAGGGATGGAGGCTGGAAGGCAACAGTGGGCAAATGAGCGGTGAGCCCTGGGTTCTCCTGCGTGGAAATCGGCCCTGGGCTGACTGGCTTGTTTCTGTGAGGAAGGGAGAATAAGCATGTTATAAATATGTGAAGTAATTTTTATAGTGATGGGCCCATGGAGAAGATAAAGCAGGGCTGAGGAACAAAAGGAGACACACAGGCCCAGACAGTGTTCACTGCAATGTGGGATAAAGTCAAGATGGTGGGTGTTCCAATGTTGGGATAGCTGCATTTCTCCATCATGTGTGCAATTCTGGGCACACAACAGCCTTTCATAACCACAAGTTGATCAAGAACTAAATCTCACGGTTGTTTCCATGGGTGAACTTCCTGAAAGTTGCCAGAGGTGGCATCCAGGCTGATGTAACAAGAGCCGTGACTGGATTGAGTTCCAACATGGATGAAACCAAAATGGCGGAAGTCACCTTGAACACTTCTCTAGAATCTGCATGTCAGCTCTTCCCTGTGTTCCTGCCCACACAATCCACTCTGAGCTGGGGTTCTGCTGGCCTTGGGAAGAGGATAGATAAGGCCAGAGGGGGCTCAGGGACATGGCCCAAAATCTGTCAGCAAAGAACATTGGCACCAGGCGAGACTTCTGAGGCCAATTCTGACTTCTCTCCTCAGAAGCAGAGGGGCAGTTCCCATGACACCCACCCCTGGCCTGCACCCCAGCTGGACATACACAATACAGCCACTTGTTCAAGACCCCAGTGGGGCCACAGGCCTGCCTTGGCCTGGGATAGACTGGAATGAGCGAAGGAACTGGTCACTTCCGTTAGCTCTGGGGAGCCATTCCCAACAAGGCTGCCCACACTTCCTCTGCCTACAAACAGTTTCCTTGGTTCCCTCAGAGGCACTCTACGAGTTTTCCCAACTGAAATTCCCACCATTCCAGAGCTCTGCTCTGGAGCCTCAGCCCTAGAGCACTGTGGTTGTAAAAATGCCTACCCAGTCACCACCAGAAGATGAAGCCTAGAGAAGGGTGGCGTTGCCCAGATGCATGCACATCCTTGGTGGGAGTCCCAAGTAGAGCCAGGTCTCCAGGCCCCCATAGTCCTCTTCTATCACCCCCCCTCCCTTCCATGAGGTTGGCATGGTGTCACCTAAGCTCCATGGCTGTCCCTGTTCTCTTCTCATTGGGGGTCACATCTGTCCGGTCTTCTGGCTGTTTTTGGGCATGGGTTTGGCCTCCCCAAGGACAGATGGAGGCTGGGGACCTGCTCAGTTCTCTATACCCAACAAAATTCCTAGCAGAGGGCCAGTCCCGTGTTACCTCTTGGTAAATGTGTCTTATTCCAATAACTGACCGACAGCAACCTCCTCCCCCATGGAATTACCTCTCTTGACCTAAGAAGAAGTAGAAAATTTTAAATAGAAGCCCGAAGCAAAGTAAAAAACTTGAGTTTTTAATTCTAAATCAAGCCTGGTAGCATATGCCTATAATTCCAGCACTGTGCAAGGCTGAGGCAGGAGGATCACAATTTCAAGCCTGGCTTGGGTAATATAGCAAGATCTTGTCTCAGAGTAAAAAATACAAAAAGGGCTGGGGATGTAGCTCAGTGAAAATGCCCTGAGTTCAATCCCTAGTGCTGAAAAAAGAAAAAAAAAATTGAATATTCTAGGCCCTGTCCAGTTTGTCCCAGAACCATAGGATTTTGAGTGGGTGAACAGGAGGGTATGGTCTCAATGCCCCGTGTAGTTGAAGGGCTACTGCAGAGCTTCCAGAGCACTTAGCAGAGCACAGTGGTACATGCCTATAATCTCTGCTATGTGGGAAGCTGAGGCAGGAGGATCTCAAGTTTGAGGCCATCCTAGACAACTTGGCAAGACCTATCTCAATCAATCAATCAAGCAATTTTTTTTTATTTTGTTTTTTGAGACAGGGTCTTGCTGTGTAGTTCAGGCTGGCCTTGAGTTCATTATGTAGCCCAGCCTGCTCTCAAATTTGCAATGACCCTTCTGCCTCAGCCTCTTAAGTGCTGGGATTACAGGCATGCACCATCACGCCCTGCTATAAAATTTTTAAAGGGTTTTCTTGAGGTGTCCCTGGAGGTCGGCTCTGGGGTGGACTTGGTTCTCAGCATCCACGGTCATGGGGTGAGGTCAGCTATCTTGAACCCTCCGCTGCTTGAGTGAGAAGTGGCGTGGCCATGGCTGTCCCTCCTGCATCTGCTGCTGGCCAGAAGAGAAGGGTGAAGGGACAGCAGCTCCCTCCATTTGCCCAGTTTCCCACGGGGCATCTCCTTGTGACGTGCAGAGATACTGGCATCTTTTCACCTCGCCTTTGCCTCCCTGCTCGCTGTGTTTGCAAGCGGTCACCGAGATGACTTCAGACTGGCTCATCTGAGCGGCGCCCTCCTCGGCTCCTCTGCCCACGCCTCTGGGTGGCCCGGTGCCCAGATGGCCACTGCCTGGGGTGGGGAGACAAAGGCCCCCTCTTCAGATGGGGCCATGACCTGTGTTCACTGGGGCTTTCACGCAGCTCTGCAATTCCTGCCTTTATCAGATTAGCTCCAATTAGACAAATGGAAATCACATGGGGCCGATGGGCGGCTGCCCCGGGCCTTCAGGCCCGCCTTCCAACCAGAGGATTGGGGGGGCCAGCTGCCAGAAGAGAAGAGGGACAGGGGATGGAGGCATCTACACACACAGGTGCCATCAAGAAGGAACTGTCCAAGCTGGGCATGGTGGCACATGCAATAATCTCAGCACTAGGGAGGCTGAGGCAGAAGGATCACTAGGAGTTCTAAGCCAGCCTATGCTATGCTACAGAACAAGATTCTCTCTCTCTCTCTCTCTCTCTTTCTCTCTCTCTCTCTCTCTCTCTCTATATATATATATATATATATATATATAAATTCACTCAGTCAATAAGTAACTAAATTATAATAAAAAATAAAGGAAGATTTACTAGTTAAATACATTAACTATATTATGTATTTTATATGCAGGCAGGCTGTACCTGGTGTGAGCTACTGATGTCATTTAAAAATTTTTGAAGTGGCCACATTAAACATTTTTTAAACTAGTGAATGTATTTTATACATGTATTTGATTGTAATAACATTGTATTTTACCCACTGTATCCCGAGTACTTTCACTGAAACATATAATAATTAACGTGAAAATTATCCACAAACTCTCTCACTCTCTTCCTTCTCACATATTAAGTTTCTAACATCTGCTGTGTGTCTTATACTTCCTGTCCGTCCCGGTTGGCCCGGTCACAGTTCAATCACTTGATGGCCATAGGCTGCCACAGGTGGGTTACCAGCTGTCCTTGGTTTGCCTGGACTGTCTCGGTGTACTAGACAGCTCCATGTGCCGGTACTCTCAGTCCTGGGCGCAGCAGGGCAGCTGGCTGCTCCTCGTAGGGTACACAGCGTTGAGTCTCCTCCCCGCATGCGCACAGGAGATCTCCGACCTCCACTTGGCAGACACATGGAGCCGTCCCATGATTCCTAGCTGCGGACCCCATCCTGTCTTACAGGCTCCTCATCTCCCTATGGAGAAAGAATGACTTGGAAGTGCTTGCAGAGAGACATCCGGGGACTGTGCTCTTAGACCTGGGTCTGTTACCCAGGCAGGATGCTCTGTGCCAGCCCCAAAGGTAGCCAGCAGGGCAGGGCACACATCTGCGAGTTTCAGGGGTGCAATGTTCAATGGCTGGGACTGCTGCCCATAGCGCTGTGTGCCTCAGGACCAGCAGATTTTGTCCACCACACACAAGGCCAACCGCTGTCCTCACCAGCAGCACAGGCAACACTAGCAACAGTGTTGGCAAAGCGGGCACACACCACTCGTGGACGTCAGATGGTTTCGACTTGGGACTTTAACTCTCACAGTGAGAAAGCTTCGTTCTTTCCACAGCTCTCTGTACCTCTCTGGTCAGTCAAGCAGAAGGCTTGGATAGACTTAGGGTATCTGGTACCAGCACTTCCCATCCCTCCATTTCGTTTGGGTGTTTATAGAGACAGGGTCTCCCAGTGCAGTTCAGGCTGGCCTTGAACTCACTATGTAGTGCAGGCTGGCCTCCAGCTTGTGGTGATTGTCTTGCCTGACCCTCCTGTGTGCTGGGGATACAGGTGTGCGCCACCACACCCGGTACTAGTCCCTCCCTCCTTGGGTTAATATGAGAGCCCACATGTTAGCCTAGGAGAAGGCATCCCTGTATTCTTAGACTTTGCTCTATTTTTAAATACTTATAGGCTCCTATGTTCCCAGGAAGCTTCAAAGCTACTCCCGAGAGGCCTAGCGTACCCTTTTACCTCCTGCCACAACAATATTTTATACGCAGCATTATGTCGCAGCCAGGAAACTGACTTTGTATGTGTAGTTTAATGCTGTTTAATCACATCAGATCCCATAATTGCCCCCTGATCAGGCCCTGCCTAGGGTTTCATAACCTCATTTGTTTTCCTTGTGTTAATTTTTGCTATTATATTCTCTTAATGCAGTTTGAACTATTTTTCTGTGTGTAGTAATGATGTAACATTTCCCTGTTAAATAAATCTCCTTAAATAAAAAAGAGGGCAATGGATGAGTGGAACTGTATTAAGTACATGATGCGACAGAGAACACCCAGGTATGACAAAGTTTTTGAAAGCCATGTAGATAACATGCCTGCAGTACTTACTGAGTCCCAGGCCTGGCGTTAGGAGCTTTGTATGTTTATCTCACTTAATCCTCCCAATATGCCTTTGAAGTAAGTCCTATTAACTATTATTCCCACTTTACAACCAGGAAGCATCAGCCTAGGCTTTTTTCCTACACACACACACACACACACACACACACACACACACACAAGCACACAGAATCATCCAAGTTTCCAAAAATGCTCACTTATTGTACCTATCATTTAGCAACCTGTTAAAAATCTAGATCTGTAAAAATCTAGATCTGTTTGTTGTTTTTGTTAGGTTTTTGTTTGTTTGTTCTTTGTTTGAGACAGAATCTTGCTATGTAGTTCAGACTGGCCTTGAACTCACTATGGAGCCCAGGCTGGCCTTCAATTCTTGGTGATCCTCTTGCCTCAGTCTCCCCAGTTCTGGGATTACAGATGTGCACTACCACATCTGGCTTCCAGATCTGTTATTTAAGAGGGTTCAAGATGATATGGAATCAGGGGGGTCCAGACCCCCACTGCTGCCCTTTCAAACTTGACTTAGACAGAGGGAGGGGCTGCCACACTGTCCTGGCCAGTGGACAGGCGAAAGGACAAGCTAGGGATGTTGACCTAGAGCTCTGGGTCCAGAATGTCCCCAGGACCTACTCTCTATCATTTAGTTTTTTTTTTTTTTTTTTGTGGTACTGGGGATCGAACTCAGGACCTTGCTAGGCAAGCGCTTATTCCACTGAGCTATATCCCCAGCCCCTACTCTCTATCTTTAATAGCCCAAGATGCTCACTGTTACAGTTTATATCCACATGGCCCCCAACTCCTCATGCACTTGTAGGGGGAGCTTTGGGGAGGTGATTGGATTGTAGGTGTGTGACACTCGCCAGTAGATTGGTCCACTGAGGAGGTTACAGCCGAATGTGATATTGGGAGGTGAAGCCTGGTGGGAGGAGGAGGAGGGTCACAGGGGGTGTGGCCTGACACGGTGCATCTCCCTCCTCCTCCCTTCATCTCCCTGTTTCCACGGCCACACCATGAACACTTTCTCCTCTACCAGGCCCTGTGCCGTGCCACCCTTGAATCTGCTGCCTTGGAGCCAGCTGACTATGGACTGAACCTACAACTGCGAGCCAAAATAAATCCATCCTCCTTTAAGTTGTCGGGGTTGGTATTGGATGTTATGTCTCAGCAATGAGAAAGTTAACTAAGACGCTCGCTGATAACAAAGTCATCCTGGTCAGCTATCTCACACGGAGGCATCATAGTATTAGGAAGGAGGGGACCACAGATGCAACTCTCACTTCACAGAGGACCATGTAGCGGCCAGAGAGGGGATGGGCAGGGTCTGTGGTCCCCCTTCGAATGAAGGCAGAGGCAGTCTTTCCCCTGCAGGAAGCCGAGGGTAGCCCCACCTGCCTCAGGCTCAGGCCAATTCCTGCAAATGTTCGTTGGGTGAATAAGGAACAGTCTAAGTACCCGACCTGCCTCTTCCTTCCCTGCCAGTATCCGCTGCTTCTTCTGAAAGCAGAGATGGGAAATATTAGCTCAAACCAAGGGCCCTTAATAGCTGCATATCCTTTAGGCTACTTTCAGAGATTCTGAATCCCAGAAGGTTTGGAGAGGAGCTTAGGACTTTGAATGGTAAATAAATCTCCTCCTGCCAGGCCCACCATGCCCCAGGAAGCTCCCAAAGTAACACCAATGCAGGGGTCCAGGGTGGGCAGTTCTTTTTATTAGTCTACATTTGCACCACATAACAGATACATCTATTGTGGGGAATTGATAGGTGAATAAAACGTATCTAGTCACTTTCAACTCCATTGTCCCCCATCCTCCTCCTGAGCCCCTCCCACATCTCCAAAACCTCTGCCATGTTTGTTTCCTAACAGCTCTCCTTTATTTTAACCTTTATGTGCAATTTCAGCTTTTCATGTAGGAGCAAGCAGGCAACATTGGGTTTTCTGTGTCTGACACTTCATTTAACATTATGGTCTCAAGCCCCATCTATTTTCTTGCAAATGGCATGATTTCATTCTTGTTTGTGGCTGAGTAGTACTCCATTGTGTATACACTGTACATGTGCTTTGTTCATTTGTCTGCAGACGGGGATATAGGCTGCTTCCAGAGCTTAGCTATTGTGAATTGTGCTGCTCTAAATATAGATGTACACACTATGTACACTATCTATAGTATGGCACCTTTAACTCTTTCAGGAATACACCCAAGAGAGGGATTCTGAATAAGATACGTGCAAATGAAATTCAACAAATCATTAAAAATACCGCACCATGACCATTTGGCCTCATCCCAAAAATGCAAGGACGGTTCAACACACGTAAATCAATAAAAGTTAATACACCGCATAAATAGAATCAAGGGTAAAAAGTCACAAGAGCATCTTGGTAGATGCAGAAAAGGATTTTGACAAAATCCATCATTCCTTCATCATTAAAACCCTGAAGAACATAGGTGTAGATGGACCATACCTTAACCTCCTGGAAGCCATGTACAGCAGATTCACAGCCAACCTTATACTGAATGGGGAAAAACTGAAATCTTTCCCCTTAAAATCAGGAATGAGACAGGGGTGTCCACTCTTACCACTCTAATCAATGTAGTGCCCGACACATTAGGCCGAGCAGTCAGGCAAGACCAAAAAAATATGAATAGGAAAAGAACCGCGCCTTCTCTTCTGTCCTGGCTGCACAGCGCCCCCTGGCTGGGAGATCTGGCGTTGCTCAGAAACCTGTGGGCCCTGCTTCCTGGGACCATTTATGGGGTGAGGGTTGATGATGGGGTCCTGGCTCCCCACAGCTGCTCCTTCCCAGCCCCCACTAGGCTTAGCCGGGGAGAGCGGATGAACGTCCATTACCACAGCAGGCCCCATAAAAAGGATTATGGGGTGTTGCTGAGTTTACAAGCCTGTTCTTGTAAAATTGCCAGATTTGGGGGTGGCCAGAGACTCGGGAGAGAGAACAAAAAAAGAATTTTCCCTCTGCCCAGTGCCGCACACCCACCACTTTTGTGGGAGCCACCGCAGCCTGGTTGAAAGAGTACTGGAGTGTGAGTCACAAGATCCGGATCAAGCGGAGAGAGGGCCTCTCATGGCTGAGCCACCGAGCCCATCCGCTGAGCCACTGGGCCTCCAGAGCCTCTGCTTTCCCATCTGCAAAGTGGGCCTTCAGCCACCTCCCAAAGTGGTCATGAGGGTGACTCGAGATGCACCTTCCGCCTGGCAAATCTTCCACTGGGCCCCACCAGCAACCCGGGCTTTGCGTCTCACAGGAAGAGAAGCCTCAGGCGGGTAGGAAGGGAAGAGTGCTCAAGCCTTTGTCCCTGTCACCCACCCTGCTCCTGTAGCTGAAAGATGTGACCTCTTTGACAGAGGGCAGCAGGGCACACAGATCCTGGGGCAGCCAAAAGGCACGAGAGGCCCCAGGCTAGGGTAGGCTGCTGGCCTTGTTCCCGGCCGACAGGAGCCCCTGAGTGCCCCTCTGACTTTGGGCCTTCAGGGCTCTCTCCCCTGGCGCCTCCACGACTCCACGGTCTGCACCAGGCCCCTCCGAGTGACCGATCCCGGAGCTCAGGCCCTGCTGGGTCTGGGAGTGCAAAGACAGTCGCTCCCGGGCGCCCCCTGTGGGCTGGGTTTTGAATCCGTTGGAGAAAGAGCAGAGCAGCCGTTCTATCCACCGCGCCAGCGGGGCGGTGGCCACAGCGGCCAGGGCCTCCACACAAGGGTGCAGCTGGGCCATGGGGGCTGGGGCTCAGGTCACCCGGCTCCGGAGACTGACAAGCGTAGTCCACAGTAGCGAGCAGGCGTGGCACCCTCACTGGGATCAGGGCTTTGCTACGGTTCTTATCCCCACCCTCAAGGGTTATCAGTCTTTTCAGGGGAAACTGAGGCTCAGACAAGCTAAGTGACCAGGGATAGGCAGCCAGGAAGTAGGGAAGCCAGGGCGGAAACCCAACCCCAAAGGTGTTGGAGAAAATGCTCCCCTTTCCTGGGGAGTATTTTCCTGAATAGGGGCAGTACAAAGACAGAAACTCCTTCCCTGTCGGCCCCGTGCAAATCTTCGTTTCTGGTGAGTGTAGCCCCTGTCTGCCTGGCGCAAAAGCTTCTTACCCAACCCCCACTCAGGACTTCCATGGGAATGATCCGGGCAAGACCAGGCCTCCGCTAAAAATAAGGACTAACCAATTGTTTTTCTAAATAAAATAGAAACTAAAATAATCACTTTCAAGAATACACTCTGAGCCAGGAACCAGGGATTACAGGTACATGCCTGTAATCTCAGCACTCAGGAGGCTGAGGCAGGAAGGTCGCCATGAATTCGAGGCCAACTTGGGCTACATGGTGAGTATGAGGCTATCCTGAGCTACATACAAAGACCCTAAAATAATAATAATAATAATCATAAGGTTTGGCTCAGAACATATTGCTTAGTATATCCTATTCCCTATGATGAATGTGTATATCATTAAGTATATCTAAAATGTACCCCCAAAAGGAACATACTGTTTTGGGTGTCCTTGGGCAGGCAAGTGCTCACTGCTCTGAAAGACTTGGCTTGTCCCTCTGCAAAATGGGGCAAGAGTGGCTCCTGCCTCAGGGGCTAGAGCTCTTGTACCCTGGCCTTTGGACACTGCTTGATTAGTCGGAGTGAGTGCTTGTTGCTAGTAGAACGGCTTCAGGGAGGGTGCTGGGTGGGTTGCGGAGGTAGCGGAAGTGTCCACTGGCACACATCAGGCTCCTTCTAAGGTGTGTTCCTTTGGTCAGCAGTAAGGGCTCGCGTGACAAGCCACCTTGCCTCCGTGCACACTTCCTGGAGCTGGTTGTGGGGACTGGGCTTGAACAAGGAGGAGCCAGGCCCACGAAGCAGGAAGGTCAGGCAGGACATCACCCAGAAGGACCGGAGCCCACGTCCCAGCATCTGGAGCGCCTCTTTCTTCTCCCTGATTGTGAGGCCGGGCCTCACTTGGGACAGCTCAGGGGTACCCTCCTGTCTCTGGGTGCCTGTGGGCTATGGTGCTGAAGCTCCTGGAAAGGCCATGGACTGCCCAGGATCAGCTAGAAGCCAGAGAAGAGGCTGTGGTAGACTTAGCCCAGAACCCTCAATTCGGGGGAGCTTGAGCTCACCGGTTCCTGAGCCTGGTCTATCTTCAGGGATCGCACAGATCCCCGTGGAGCACCATCATTAAACTATAGGAACCTACAATAAAATAGATGATACAGAAACGAAGGTCACAAGCAGAGGTCACCAGGGCCTAAGTCTCTACCCTCCCTCTGCCGGCCCTGCTTCCTGCCTGGGAGGTTGTCACACGTGGTGCAAAAGAGGACTGCTCAGGGGCCTCCTGAATTGATCTAACCCATTGTTCTTGGGAGGCTGTGAGCCCCGCCCCCATCCCCCTTCAGCTCCTCAGAGGCTCCAAGACCAGCAGGGCGGGACCGAGCTCAGCGCCTTGGACTGCGGCCCTGTGCTGGTGGCTTCTATTGTGAGTGCCTGAGGATGGTGGGGTTTCCTCGTGCCTGGTCCCCACAACCCTGGGGAGCAGCCTGTTTATGGTAAATGATGCGTGCTGGCTTTGATTCCTGGTTCAGACCCTGGGGCCGCTGCTGCATCCCCATAAATTAAAGGCTGCTGTGTTTGGGGATTAGGCAACACTAGAAAGCCCTGGGAACATCAGGACCTTCAGCGACGGAGGCCAACGGGGCCTCCCAGGGGCCGCCACAGGGTGTGCCCATGTCCGTGTCCACACCAAGGCTGGGCCCGCTGGATGGTGGCACAAGACTCCAGGGACCAGGTGACAGCAGGTCTGCTCTAGAGCCACCCATTGTTTAGAAAGAAAAAACCTGCAAAACTTAATCACTGCAGGCTGCTTCCTCTCCCAAATCTAGGGTTTTGCTACCCACTCCTCCCGCCTGGGAGATGTCCCTGTATGCCTAGTCACATGCATCCCAGCGAGAGAGAGCCCCACTCTTTACCTTTCTGGGAGCTCTTTCCCAAGCCTTATTGCCCTGCATAGTAAGTTGAACAGGTCTGCATGAAGTCCTTCCTCTTTGCTGTGTCCTAAGCCACGGACATTGGACTCAAAAGCTCCTGGTGGGGTGGAGCTTATCCTCTCGGGAGATGTTTGAGACAGGCAGGGTCCTAAGCAGCAGCAGCCCATTTTAAAGATCAGCACACTGAGGTTTGGAGAAGTAAAGCAACAATGTGCTACTGAGTTGCTCAGCTGGTGAGACACACACAGAAAGTGATGTCTGTGGGCCTTTGGGGTATAGCTCAGTGAATTTTATGTCTACGTTCCCTCGTGAATTCAAACTTCAGATGAGGAAGCAGATGAGTTAGTGCACCCCAGAAGGTGCTCTTCTGCCTTCTCCTGTCAGCGTCCTCCCCAAACAAACCACCAACGGGGAAGCTTTTAAAATATATACAATTATGTGTGAGGATGGATAAGTACTACATAAGACAGATCCTAGATAGATACACAGACAGGTCTGGAGACAGAAGATGTGCAGATAGACCCATAAATAGATGGATCTATAGACAGACAGACAGACAGATAGATAACAGAAAGTTAATAGATTGATAGGCAAATAGATGACATATCCATAGATAGATAGATAAATCCACAGGTAGGTGAACAAATAGATCCACAGATAATGAACAGATGATCAGTCTGTGGAGAGACAGATTTACAGATAGATAAACAGAGATCCATGGATCGGCGATAGGCCCACAGAATCACAGACAGACCCACAGATGGATGTACCGAGAGTGGGGTGTACCATACGATCAGTCATCAGAGGAAGAGCAGGGTAGGGCCTGGTTTAAATATGGCTCTGGGGCTGGGGATATAGCTCAGTGGAGTAAGTGCTTGCCCAGCAAGTGCAGGGTCCTGAGTTCGATCCCCAGTACCGCAAAAAAAAATAAAATAAAATAAAAAATAAATAAATAAATATGGCTCTGCATGCTATGAAGGCACCGTCTGCAAGTGGACAGCTGCAGCATTGCAGCGCCTTCCTAGGGCTTCCCTGAAGGACACTGGCGAAGGGAAATCATTGCAGTAGGACAAACTCCAGGCAGTGCACTTGGTAGTACATTTTGGCTGGAAGGAGAAATGGCCAGATGGGTGACTATATGCGGATTCGTAGGCTGTAGCCAATGGGCTGGCTGAATGGTCGGGAACTTGATAGGAACTTGGTAGGAACATGACTAGAAAACTGGTGACAAAGATATTTGGGGAAGAGGTGTGTGGATAGACCACTCCATATGGGCAAAGGTTGTAAAAATATTTGTATCCCATTAAATGCTCACCAAAAAGCAAACTCAGCAGGAGAGGACTTTGACAACCAAGTGGATAAGAGGACCATTCTGTAGATAGTGGCCAACAATCTCTTTCTTCAGCCATCCCTGTCATTGCTCAGTGGGCTCATGGACAGAGTGGCCCTGGTGTCAGGGATGGAGGTTATGCATGGGCTTAGCAACATGGACTTCCACTCACCCAGGCTGATCTGGCTACAGCCACTGCTGAATGCCCAATATGGCAGCAGCAGAGGCCAACACTGAGTCCCCGTTATGGCACCATTCCTCGGGGTGATTAACCTGTGACCTGGGGGCAGGTTGATTCTACTGAACCACTTCCATTATGGAAGGGACTGCGTTTTGTCCTCACTGGCATAGACACATATTCTGGGTATGGATTTGCCTTTGCTGCATGTCCCACCTCTGCTAAAACTACCGCCTGTGGACTCACAGCATGCCTCATCTACTGCCATGGAATTCCACATGAGACCGCCTCTGACCAAAGAAGTGAGGCAATGGGCTTGTGCTCGTGGAATTACCAGTCTTATCATGTTCCCCATCATCCAGAAATGGCTGCACTGATAGAAAGGTGGAATGATGACACAGTTGAAGATACAGTTAGAGGGCCAGTTGGGGGGCAATAGCTTGCAGGGCTGGGGCCAGGTTCTTCAAAAGACTACATGGTTGAATGAGCATCCACTATATGGTACTGTGTCTCCCATGGCCAGGATTCACAGGTCCAGGAACGAAGGGGTGGAAGTGGGGATGGCACCACTCACCATTACCCCTAGTGATCCACTAGCAAAGCTTTTGCTTCCTGTTCCCACGACCTTGTGCTCTGCTGGCTTAGAAGCCTTAGCTCCAGAAGGGGGAACTTGTACCAGGAAGCACAACAATGATTCCATTGATAGAAGCTAAACTTTTCCCTGAACGTTTGGTCTCCTCATGCCTCCAAAGTTAAAAGGGAGACACAGTCTTGTCATGGGGTGACTGACCGAGACTATCAAGGGGAAATTGGATTGCTACTCCACAATAGAGGAAAGAAAGAATATGTTTGGGATGCAGGAGATCCCTTAGGGCACCTCCTACTATTACCTTGCCCTATCACGAAAGTCAATCGGAAATTACAACAACCCAATCCAGGCAGCATGACAAACGGTCCAGAGCCTTCAGGAATGAAGGTGTGGGTCACCCCGCCAGGAAAAGAACCAAGACCTGCTGAGGTGCTTGCTGAGCTCAAGGGAATACACAATAGGTAGTACAAGGTAGTTCTAAATACCAGCTATGACCCATGACTGAAACAAGAATTGTAATTCCAGTAGCTCTCTCTTAATATGATTCTGATGTGATACAATATGGATAGACTTAATATTGGTTCTTAAGTATTATTAAACCCAAGTTATAATGTTTAAGTTATGAAATGTTAGGAGTAAGCATCACCAAAAGAAAACTTGCCTTCTATTTCTGTTTGGGTGCAGGACAGTTATAATATGTTAGGTGTCAAGTTCGAGACCAGCCTGGGCTATAAAGTCAGCTCAGGTGAACTGCATAGTGAGACCCTGTCTCAAAAAGACAAAAGAAAAAATCATCTTAGGTGCAGTGATGTACATATGAACTTGGCTTTGTATCTGAAGACTATGATTTAAAGAAATGTGTCTGGTTGTCAAGTTGACAAGGGGTGGATTGTGATAGTTATCTGCTTGTGTCAGTTTGAGTAAGAAATTGGCTCAGCATAGTTCTGGTGTAGAAGACCCATGCTAGGGAGGATTGTCACCAGAAGGTATAAAAGGGAAACAAAGAAAAAAGAACTGTTCCTGTTTCTTCAGAGGAGCTGTCCAGTCTTTGTTTTCACCTTGGAATGTCACCACTTTTTGCCCTCTTCCAGGCCTGACTCTGAGGGTGGCCCATTATAAGCCAATTTTATACATTTTGCATATCTTGAATTAAATCTGTTTCTCTAGTAAGTATTGACGGATACAGACATATAGATCCACAGATATATGATAAATTAGATGAGATCTTGAATTAAATCTGTTTCTCTAGTAAGTATTGACTGATACAGACATATAGATCCACAGATATATGATAAATTAGATGATAGATCCACAGATAGGTAGGTAGTCAAATCCATAGATAAACCATCCATAGATAGATAAATAGATAGATGATAGACCTGTAAATAGATAGACAAGGTCCATAGATAGATAGATCTATATATAGATAGATTTATAGATGGTGTCTTGGTCACTTTTTTCTCATTGCTGAGACAAAATACCCAAGGCCCAAAATGAAGGGAGGAAAGGTTTATTTAGCTTACAACTTGTGGAGGTTTCAGTCCATATTTGGCTGGTTCTGAGGCAGAGTGGCTCAAGGCAGAGGGCAAACTGTTCAGGGCAGCAGAGCACAGCAAAAGCAAGCAGCCACTTTCCTTACCTTACGTTGTAATCAGGTTACCCCCATCCAGGGGGTGTGAACCTTTCACACAATCTCCAAGCCCTCCTCTTCCACAGGCTCAGGATATATACAAAGCAAGCAACCCGGCTTCCTGCTGACTCACTTAGCCCAAACCTCTAGACTCCCCAAGTTGACACAATGTAACAACCGTAAGGGATAGATAGATAGACAAATGATAGACCCATAGATAGACCTATAGATAGATAGAGAGACCCATAGATAGATCAATCAGCTGACCATCAGTTGATAGGTAAATCCATAGTGAGATCTGTTCATTCCCATTTTTCAGATTGACAAACTGAAGTTCCTTGGAACTGAGGATTATGAAGCTGCCACTTCCTGGCACACCAGGAGGTTCCTGGAAATCGTCACAGGTGGGAGTCCCAAGGAGCCCCCAGACTCTCCTCTGGGTCAGCATGCTTCAGGGTCCTCCTTTGGGTGAGGACAGTGACCTTCCTCACTCCTGCCCCCAGGAGTCATTCTCTGAGCTCCTGCCTGAGGCTGAGATCAAAGGTGGTGCCACTCTGCCTGGACCCCCACTGTCTCCAGCCCTGTCTCTCCCAGCTACAAAGGGTGTCCCCTTTCCCGTTTCCCATCAGCCTTTCACCATCCATAAAATCTGAGGGGAATGGGCTGCATATTAAGTAATGAGTGGCCAATTTCTTCAGACAGCAGGAACCAGAGGGAGGAAGTGGATGTGGGTGATTACATGTAGGCCCTGATAAGTCTAACCTAATCCCTTTCCTTTCCTCTGATGGCTGGGTGAGCTCAGGGCTGGGTGCTGATCACCCCTCAGCTTTACGGACTATGCAGTGATGCAAGAACAGGGGGTTGTAGCGTGACTCCCCAGCAACCTGGAGCTCGTCCTGAGCCTCTCCAGCCCCCGCCCTCAGGCCAGCCTCCCGGAAGCTGGAGGTTGAGCACCTCTGGAAAGCCTCTACCCACTTCTCAGAGAGGAACAGTGAGGCCAGAAGAGGTGACTTCCAGGTGGAGACCCATAGAGTCAGCCCTGCAGCCCTCACGAGGGCCACCGTACTTCCCAACACCTCCAACTGCAGCCTCTGAGGTACCCTTGGGGAACCCATCAAGGAGACAGCCATGCAGTTTGGAAAATCGGAAACCGAACCCCTAAATACCATTCTGGGGGCTTCTGCTTTGAGGACATCAGGACTTGCGGACTCTGCCAGGTGGTCCCAAGGAAGGGACCCAGACCAGCAGGACAGGGGTGTCGCCGGCCATCACCCCCACTCCACTCACCTCAGTGCAAGTCCTCGCCCACTAGCAAAAGCAGACAGCCAGCCCCTCCTAGGCCCTTATCTTTCCAGGGGACACTCCAGGGACCAAAAGCTCTTGCATCCCCTGAGAAGGACTGATGAGGTGAATGTGACCATCAGGGACCCCATGTAGGGTTACAGACCTGACTGACCTATCAGAATTACCAAACTTCCCTCTGGGGTGTGACTCCCAGCTGGTGGGAGATCCTAGAACTGGGGTGCAATGGCATCGTCACCCTGTCTCTGTCTGTGAGCCCCATCCCCTCTTGGAGCACCCTTCTCAGAGGCGGGAGGACCCCTTTTGTAGAAGCAGTTGAGGAGCAGAGGTGCGCAGCAAGGTGGCCAAGGTCGCTCGGCTGGTGGATGGCAGAGCCGGGCTTCGGGGCCAGCTCCAGTTGTCTTGCCACATGGCTCAGGGCAGCCCGGGGCCCTGGCTCCTCCATCTGGGATTCCAGGGCAGATGGCATGAAGACGGCCACACTCTGCAACTTTGAGTTGCTCCAGCCGCTCCCTCACACTGGCCTGGACTCTGGCACTCACCACACAGCAAACGAGCAGGCAAGGGGCCCGTCTCCCAGTGCCAGAGGCTGTAGACCTGGGGACAACTTGGAAGGTCCCCAGGGGTTTCTCAGTCTCCAGTTTCAGAGGTCCTCGCCAGTGCCTCTTGTGATCCTCGGGCTCAAGACAGTCTTGGGGGAGGAAAAGAAGCTGGACATGGCCCTTTCAATGGCCTAAGAGCCTCAGGGTCCCCCAGGAAATGGGGACATCTGAATCCATGCATGAGGGTGTCTCAGGACTCCAGCAGCAGGGTGGTTTGTGCTGCATGTTCCAAAAGAACATGGGTTTCGCAGGTCACAGCCATGGCTTTTCAGACACCAACAGAGAGGGTGCTGTGTGGTTGTTCCATAGGCTGGGACTCAGTTTCCTCACCCGCAAAATGGTCTTCATAATCCCTCTCTCACAGGGTTTTTCTGATTTATTAAGATAGTAATATATGTAGTATTTTTGAATGCATTTAAATATATATACTCTTTTTTTGGGTGGTGGTGGTGGTAGCGGCTTTGAACCCAGTACCTTTGCCCTGAACTGTTATCCCCAGCTGTTATTTTAGCTTTGAGACGGGTTATGGTTAAGTTGTCCAGGTTGGCCCCAAACCTGTGATTCCCCTGCCTCGGCCTCCTCACTAGCTGAGATGATAGGGATTAAAATAATATATTTTAACGAAACAGTAGGGTGTATAAGGCTCCTGCACGTCGCACGGTCAGTCACTGGCGCTACCTTTGCTCACCTTTTAGGTCTTCTTTGGTGTCTTTATCTTATGGATAAAGAGACGAAGGCTTGGAGGTTAAATGGCTCACTCAGGCCTTGTGAGTGGCAGGGTTGGGATTTGAACTGAGGTCGCCTTGGGTGAGGATGGTAACAGGGTGGAGACAGCTGGACAGCCCCTCATCCATGGAGGCAGACAGAGGTTGAGGTCTCACCCTGGGGCCTCTCCCAGCCCACCCTCTGACTCGGTGCCTGGTGCCAGAGCAGCGTCCTGGCACTCTGTGAAACACTGCCGTCAACCCTGCACCACGTGAAGGCCCCTGGCCCTGGGTGTTGCCCTCACACCCAGAACGTCTTCCCGCAGACGTGTGGTGGAGAATCAGTCCATCTCTGAGTTCGGTGTTCCCACAGCCAGTTCCCGCCTCCTGCCTGGCGGGCTCCCGCCTATGGTCTCAGGGGCTCAGGGGGTGGGAATGCCCCTCGGATTTTCCATGGGTTCATTTCCAGCAAGCAAGGCCGGCCTCCCCACCTCTCAGCCCCAGGGACTGAGAGGGACTTCTCAGGGACTTCTCAGGGGAGTCCCGGGGGTGGGTACAGGGTTCCTCCATCCTGTACCTTCAGGGGCCCCCCGCTGCTCCCCAGTGAAATCTGCTGCCTAAAGATGCCACAGTGGGGAAATGTCAAGGCATAAGTGGTGACTGTTCCCAATGCAGTTGGAAGACGTCAGGGAGGGCAGCTTTAGGGAAAAATCCGGCCACCACCTGGGTAATTTCCAAAGGGAAGAGATCCCGAAAGATTTCCCTCAGGAAGCAATCAAAAGCAAGTCTCCAAAATTTAACCGCCAGAGCCAGGTGTGGTGTCCCACGCCTGCAATCCCAGCACTCAGGGGCCTGAAGCAGGAGGATTCAAGGCCAGCCTGAACTACATCCCAAGACCCTGACTCAAAACAAACAAACATACAAAAACAAAGTTAAACCGCCAGGGCAGACACAGAGGAGAGAGATCCCAAGGCTTCCACAGGAGGCCAGCATGCCAGGGACATCCAGGGAGGGGAGGGGTCAGAAATGTGGGAAGCGATTCTTGAGCACATATTCTGCTCGGCTCTTTCTTACCGGTCCACAAAACATAGACAGGCGAGGAGACTGAGGTTTAGTTACACTGCGTAGGGCACAAAACTCCCATTACAGTCCTTGCTTTTGGGTCTGTTTACATGGATTTCAAGTCACTGTAAGTCCCTGGAGATGCACAACTGAGTGGCAGCGCTGGGACTGAAATGCAGGCACCGGCCTGAGACCCTGGAATTGCGACTGCAAATCTCTACAGTGGAGAAGGACTCTTAAACAGGGAAACAGCCCTGGAGAGAGTCCTCACTCTACCCCGGCGCAGGAACTCTTCTGCAAGAGTCAGGTAGCACATCTGGAGTGCTCGTCACACTAACATTAAAATAGCATCAAGGGTAGCTGCCCCATTCTGAGTGCTTTCTATGAGCTAGGCTTGGTGCTAAGCGCTTACACTTGTAAATCTTCAAACAACTCACCAAGAGGGCACTGTTCTTAAAGAGGAAGTCATCAAGGCTCAGCGTGGTCCAGCATTTTATCCAAGGCTACACGGCTGGAATTTGAAGGACCAGGTACATGGGGTTTTTGCTTTCTCAGTCAGGCCAGTGAGAGAGGTCTCCCGACTCCTGCACATTAGTGGGTTCCCCTTCTGATGAATTCGCAGCTAAATGTGCTGTTAGGAGGTGGGGCCTGGGTGGAGGTGGCCACTGGGTGTGACCCAGAAGGCTGTATTCTTTTGTCCCTGGCGCCCTTCTCTCTGCTTCCCGGCCCCCACGAGTTAAGCGTGTTTTCTTCTGCCAGGCTCCTCCGCCATCCTGTTTCTGCTGGCCCATCATGGACTGAGGCTGTGAGCCCAAATAAACTTCTATTCCTTTAAAACGTGGGTGTCAGGTGTTTTGTCCCAGCGAGGGGACAGTGGGTAAGTCACAGGCTGACCCAACTTCCCTTCTTCTGCCTTGACATGTGACTGCACTCCTGGATAAAGCTTCTGCAGCTTCCTTTGCAACCCAGTCCGACCTGTGACAGATCAGCTCAATGGAATGCAAGAAAAGTAAATGAATGTGTCCCTGGGAACCCCGGGACTCCCCCGCCCCTGTCCTCCCTTGGTCCCGTGGGTGGAGGTATTGGAGTGGGAGCAGCCATGGTGAAGCCATAGCTGGGGGTCCTGTATTAGGGAAAAGGATGCTGTCCCAGACTGGAAAGTGGGAGAATGAAACTCCAGGAGTTTCATCCGCTGGGTTTGGGCAGTCTCTTTGTTATAGCAGGTGGACTCTGCCCTCAGTGCTCCATGACTGCGAGGGCCTTCTTGCTTGCTCCTGCCCCTACTTTGATCATTCATTCATTCATTCAACAAACATCTGTTGAGCAACCATGGATCTTTCTGGTCATGGGGACATGGGAGTGCACATAATCCAAAAGTTTCGAGAAAAACAAAACAAACGAAAGAAAAACAATTAAAGAGGATCATCTCCTAAGGTAATTTTTAGGCTGACATCTGATGGCCAGGAGCCAGGCAGGGAAGGGGAAGAGGAAAAAGCAAATGAGAGATGGGTTGAAGACTGGGGTTCAGGGGGAGAGGCTGGGGGTCAGAGAGGAGGGCTCGAGCCAGTTTGTCAGCTGGTGGGCCACTGTGTACCTGGGTGTGATGACACACAAGGAAATGATCCGCAGGGCAGAGATGTGGTCTAATTCAATGTTTTAGGAGGATTGTTCTGGCTGCTGTGTGCAGAGTTGATTTGAGGGTGTGGCGAGGGGTAGAAAAAGCAGAAAGAGGGGACCAGCAGCACTTGCAGCAGGAAAGGAGAGAGGCTGTGGGAAATGGGGGTGGGGCAGAAGCGTGCACCCAAAGAGGTTTTTGGAGCTGTTGAAGGAGGGGCCTTCTGTCTTCTGCCGCTCTGCCCTCCTCCCCAAGGCTGTTCTGAAGCCCAGGAAATGCGTTTCCTGACAAGAGGCAGAATTCGAATCCACAACTGTCTGCTGGAAGTTCAAGGTTCACGTTTCCCTAACTCTGGAAATGCTCCCGTTAGCAATTTCTTTTCCTTGAACCTCAGCTGGTCTCTGCAGAGCTTTGCAAAGGCTGAAAGTCCTCAGCGTGCCCTGATGTCACCAGAAATACTCCCTGAGCAAGGCCCCCCACCCTTCCCTGTGTCTGTGAATCTGGAAGGGTGCTCCCAGTCACCTGAACATGAAGGTGAGGGTGGCCAGGGACAGCCTTCCCGGGTCGGAGTGATGGGGTCATCGAGCCCCAGGTGACAGATCTACAGGACAGAAGGGAGGATGATGTGGACGCAGGACTACAGTGCCAGCCTCCAGATTTCAGGCATCAGCATGAGGAAGAGAACACTGAAGGAGTGGATGGGCCCATCTACCGAGCACTCGCCAGGCTCTGAGAAAAACTATCGAAAACCGGGTTAAAAAACCCTAAGTTATTGCAGGCTGATCAGGCCCACAATCTCCCAAGCGAGTGGACAGACAAAGGCGTAAGTAAAAGATGAGACAATGGAATACGATTTCAGGGCTTCCAGCGGGGACTAACTCCTTCCCAGCTTCTATATTCTCTGAATTAGCCAAAGACTTTTCTGAGTTACCCGTATTTATTAGGTTTACAAATAAGGGAGGGGTAATACTGAAGAAAATGTAGGAATCTGGACAGGACTTGGGAATCCTTTCAAGGACTCCTCCAAGTAATGTTATGTTAATTTAGGAGAACTGTGTTATCTCCGGGAAGGCCTTCACAGCAGGGCTGAGACGTGCGGCCATAGTTTCCTACAAGTGAATAGGGATGGGACCCAGGTGTCCTCGGATGTGGTCACCTTGTCCTTGAGGTGTCACAGTGTCAGGCCAATACAGGCCTCAGCAGTGACCAGCGACTCATAGAGGCTCATTTACTATGAATCAGCTGCCCATCTGCAGACAAGGTGCCTAAGACTCGGACTACTCCCAAGCAAATATGAAAAGCCAATTGGTTAATATTAAATCCTGCTCAGAGCCGCTTTGCAGTGGTCCCCAACAGAAAACATTCTGGCTGTCATTTCTGGTTTAACCCCTTCTCCCACCCTGTGATCAGGTACCCTGATTATCCCTGGCAACACACGCCTGTAATTCCAGCACTCTGGGAAGCTGAGATAGGAGGACTGCAAGTGTGAGCCCAGCCTGGACAACTTAGTGACTTAGCAAGACCCTGTCTCAAAACAAAAAATTAAAAAAGGGACGGGGATGTATGTAGTTCAGGGTAGCTTATTTTAAAAATAAAAAAATATGTTAATTTGCATCAATGACTTAAACGTGCTTACACGTTCATTCATTCATTTATTCATTCATTCGCCAATTAGCCCAGGTGCCTACTTCATTTCAGCAGCTGTATGGGGGCACTGAGGCATCAATGGCGAAGGCAAAGATGTAGTCCTTGCCTTTGGAAATCCATGGACTAATGGCAGAGACAGAAGCTAATGAAACAACCCCGTACTCACACGCGGAGTGACCTCGGGATCGCTGCTTCAAAGGAGAGAAATGTGGAACCTTTGGCTGAGCCCTGGCAGGGTCCCCTGAGGACACAGAGACGGAGCTGATAACAGGAGGAAGAATCGTGTCATCTGTGCCCAGAGAAGGGTGACAAAGTGCTGTCCAGGCCAGGTGCCCAGCACAAGCTGCTGGGCTGGGGTAGGAATGGAGACTGGGCAGGGAGAAGGTAACAGTTGTGCTCACTGGGCAAAGCACAAAGGCCAGGCCATGCAGGGGCCATGGAAGTGGGTAGCAGGATTAGAACCCAGGATTCCACACCCAGTCACCCCTCCACTGTCTAGGTGCATGATGACCCCCACAAGATGACTCTTGCAATAGGATGGTATTCCCGCCTATCCCGTTTTGCTGGAGTTGGTCTACGAGGAGGCCCCCAAGTCCAAAATGAAGACCGTGCAAAACGGTGACCTGACTTAGTGAAATGTCATGATCCCTCATCGGACTGAAACCAAGTTATTTTTTCCCCTTGTTTTCCAAATTAATTCAACATTCCAAATAAATCCAGAGAGACTTAATTGGAGGACCCTTTCATGTGGACCGAAAGTCATAAATTGCAATTTGCTGAGTTGCAGGAAGGCGGAGAACTGTACTCCACCTCTTCCTCCTCCTCCTCCTCCCCTTCCTCAGTTCCCCAGATGGTCTGGCAGGGTGCAGACTCTGGCTGCCACCCCCGAGTGGGCTGTGGGCTTCACGCATCAGACTCAGTGCCGACCACAGGGAAGAACTACACAACCAGGGAGCAGGGACCATGGACCGAGGCTGCGCCGAAGTTGCAGGCAATGTGTGCAGAAAGCCAGAGACAGTGGGGGTCCCCTGCAGTCCAAGGCAGTTCTAGGTGGCAGTTGGATTCTCAGGGTACATGTACGCAGGCGGCATCAGGCGCTGGCAGCTTGCCAAGGATTTGCACGAGCAGCCTGCAGCACAGGACTTACCCAGAGTTCTGTCCAGTGCCAGCTGCTCATTCATGATGGGGACAAACAATCCCACTGGGGACACAGGGCTGGAGGTGCATATCTTTAGGTCAATGCTCAGTTTTCCCAATTTCTTCCCCTGCCTGGGTGTTTGGGCAGTTGTGGCCCACCCCCTGTTCCACCCCCTCAACCCCATGGTTGTACGTTAAAGCCCTACTGTGACCGTGCTTGGAAAGGATGAAGGTTAAATTAGGGCACAGGGTGGCGCCTTCCAACAACAGGACTGAGGTCCTTCTAAGAAAAGGAAGAGAGATAATGTACACGTGCAGACAGAAGCCACGGGAAGAAGCAGCCACCTGCAGCAGGAGCCTGTAATCCCAGCACTCCAGAGGAGGCTGAGGCAGGAAGATTGCCCTGAGTTTGAGGCCAGCCCAGGCTACATAGCAGGACCTTGTTTCAAAACAAAACAACAGCAACAACAACAAAACCCCACAACCACCTTTAGCCCAGGGGAGAGGCCTCAGAAGACACTGACTTGGGACCACTTGATCTTGGACTTCAGCCTCCAAAAATACGGGAAAAGAAAGGTCTGCAGTTATCTCGGGCTTTGGCCTACAGTGAGTGATGTTACAGCACCACGATTGGACTGACACACCCGGCTGGCTGTCCAGACGCAATGGCTCGTCCCTCTGTGTCCTTTTCTGCCTCGTCACAGCCTCGCTCACCCCGAATGCTGGGGGCAACACCCCGCGCCCAGCCGGCTCTCTACTTGTGGGCTGGGTGAGCAGCTGAAAATTGTCAAGGACCCTTTGTCAGTCTGGGAGGTGACCACGGCCTTTCTAAGCAGTGGCCTCATCCCAGATGGTTCTGGGCAAGAATTGTCTTGGAAAGAATTTTTTAAAAAATTTAATCAAACCACTGTCAATTTTTTTCTTTTTACTAATGACCAGTAGGTACTCAGTCAAGTATGTTCAATTTTCTAAAGTTTGAAGATTAATAAGGTATTTCCACCATTTCCAAAGACTAAGAAACTGGTACAGATGACAGGAAGCCAAGGGGACATCACAAGGACATGGGATGTGCAAAAGAGTGTCTGTGTCTTCCCATGGAAAGGCTTGAAACACTACCAGAGACGTGCACGTGGACTCCCAGGCGAGAAAAGGACACAGCTATCATGGGCACACCTTGTTCTATTCCTGCAACTCTTCTAAAGCTTTGAGGTTATTTTTTAAAAAGATCTTATAAAAGTCCTGCACTCCACAGTATTCCTTATAAAATGACCTATGGAACAACTTTAATTTTCTTCGGAAGTCAGACTTTTTTTCCAGTGTAAATTGTTGGCGTGCTTTCTTTGGACAGATAATGACCTGTGGAAACTTTCTTGGTTTTTGCTTTGTTTTTGCAGTATTGCTGCTTCAGCCCTCTTTAAAATTTTTATCCTCAAACAGGGTCCTACTAAGTCAGTAACTCACTCAGGCTGAGCTCAGACTTGAGATCCTCCTGCCTCAGCCTCCCTGAGTGCTGGGATTACAGGTGTGCACCACCGTGCCTGGCTGTGTGTGGCCTTTTGCTTCCCATTTTTGCTGTGACTGTTATGAAGCCAGCCCATGGTGCAAAGGTGTGGGGATGTGGACAAATCCCTTAGCCACTCTCAACCTCAGTTTCCTCATTTGTGAAATGAATACAGCTGTGGCCCCTTCTGCCCAGGACAGGTATAAAGTGGCCCCTGTGATATGTGGGTCACACCCCCTATAGTTCTCTTGCTCTTTCTCTTCCTCCTGTCACCACATTCTCAACTTTTACCACGTACACGATTATCTCATTAGCAGTAGTAATTCCTGTTTGCTGTACAGTCACCCTCCTGCTGCCTCGTGGTACGGAATAATGCAGGCAGAATGATGGCTTGCGATATTGATTGTATTTTTCTAGTACATAGTAAATGTAGAAGGATTATGATTATTAAAATCATCCTCACTGTGGGGTCTGGGGCTGTAACTCACTGGTAGAATGTCTGCTTAGCATTTGTTTTACCCAGCAAAGAAAGACAGACAGACAGACAGACAGAAAGAAGGAAAGAAAGAAAGAGACAGAGAATCAGCTCCAGTGGAATGAGTGTCCATTGTGCTGTGTGCGAGCATGTTGCTACAGGATGAATGGAGGAAATTTGCCCCAAGCTACGTCATCCCCAGACTTTTTTAAAAAAATTTTGAAACAGGGTCTTGCTAAGTCACCAAGTTTCGCAGCTCTGGCTTCAACTTGCAATCCACCTGCCTCAGCCTCCCAGGGTGCTGGGATTACAGGTGTGCGCCACCAACCCCGGCTGATACTAAGAATTCTGCACACACTCCTGTGGCCTCCATAAAAAGGAGGGGAGAATGTTCTTGCGGAAGTGGCAGCGAGAGCTCCGCCGCTGTGACAGCGTTAAAGAAGCTGTCTGGGCTGGGTTTCCTCCTCTGCGCTTGCGCCATGATGATTTTACAGCAGCCGCTCTTCAGGTATGTGGGGATCAGAGGGGTCGAGAGGCCAGGAGTATGTAGCACACACCCTGTGCCTCATTGCAGACATGCCTAAGACATAGCGGGGCAGCCAGTCTGAGCCAGCAGAATTTTCTAGGATCTTCCTGGGCCTGTTCCACTTGCCAGGGTCACTCCACTCAGTTGCTGTCAGAGCAGAGATTAGCTCCTGCAGGCGGTACCCTGGGTGGGGACAGAGGTGCCCCCCCCCCGTGGCCTGGCTGTCTTTCCAGGGCCAGGTGACAAGAGCAGGTGGGCTCCAGGGTATTGAGGGGATTTTAGCATGGAGGGGAAACACACAGCCCAGTCTTTCTGGAAAGAATTGCTAAAATGTCACAGAAAATCTATGCCTGCCATCTGGCTTCCGGTTATTCCCCTGGCATCTGTTTTGAGTCTTTCTTGCCACTTTCAGTGTGCTGGACGCAGAAGGATCTCTAACGCCATGTTCATGGGGTTCAGAGTGTGGCTTGCTCCTTTCTGCCTCCCAGTCCTAGCACCCGGGGGCTGGGACCAGCCCATGCCTGAGCACAGAACTTAGTCTGCAGGCAAGCAGGGCCCTGTGAGGTCAGCGACCAGCCGCTGTCACACAGTGCAAAGGGGCCAGCGCTTCAGTGTCACCTGGACCCCAGCCCCCCAGCCACTGCCCTGTCCCCATGTGGCCTGCTCTTCCAGGCAGTGGCTCCTGCCGTGGATGTCACACACACTCACATCTGCAAAAAGGATGGATGCCTGGTACAGAAATGGAACGAGACCTTCTTGGAGACAGAGTTCCTTCCTGGGTCCAGCCGGAGGCTGTCCGCAGCCAGGCTGCACAGACAGCCAGGGTGGCCATTGTGTCTTGGGTAGGAAACTTCTGTGGGTCCCCAGCATCAGACGGGAGGCACAAGAAAGGTGCCCCAACAAAGAGACCTGATCCAGTGGGCACACATGCTCCAGGGGGAGCGGTCCCGCTTTGTGTTAGCCCCCCGGGGTTGGGGCCAAGGGGAGAATGTTCAGTCGCAGCGTCCTCTGGGGGTCACAGTGTCTGCCTTTTCTTTTTTGATCTAAAAAAGAAAGAAAAGGAAAAAAGCAAGGGAGAGGAAGAGGGGGAGGAAGAAAAGGAGAAAGCCCCCTCGCCATAATTGAATTATGAAGCGGCCTCCGGGGCTGCCATGGAATCCAAGAGGCCTTTGTGTCATAGCGGCAGGAGCCGGGACAGTGGCTGGGATTTCACAAGGGAAGGGAAGAGCTGGGGCAGCCAGGAAGCTGGGCAGGAAGGGATGGGGCAAGGGGTGAAGGGGGAGCTGCAGAAATTGAAAGCCAAAGCCCTGTTTGCTCCAGGCCCTGCCCTGACCCAGGGTGGCTGCCCTCATCCCCCAAAACCAGGCAGAAACAGGGCACCAGGCCGGCTGCACAAACAGAAAGGTCCCAATGTGGGGCCAAGGGCCAGGCCTGATGGGGCAGATGCAGGGAACTGATACCCCCCAGGCCCTGGTAGGAAGCTCCCCTGACAGCTGTTGGCAACAGGACCTGGGCAGAGTGTTCACTGTGTGCCAGGCACTGGGCTGGCTCTTGTAGATGCATTGTCTCAGTCCTTAGAACAAGCCAGATGCACACCTGTAATCCTAGCACTCAGGAGGCTGAGGCAGGAGTATCACTGTCAGTTCAAGGCCAGCCTAAACTACATAGGGAGACCCTGTCTCAGAAACTAAATACGTAAATTCCTCAGAATAAGGCTTTGAACTGACCTCCCCAGGAGGAAACCCAGGAAGCTACATGACTTGCTAAAGTCACAGAGTAGGGACAGCCCCGCCTGCCAGGCTGACCGCTGTCATCGCTACAGAGCCCAGTTTGGCTGAGGTCTGTGCTGTCAGAACAAAAAAAGAGAAGGCTGAGCTTGGGACTAAAGACTCCAGTGGCTGCTGTCTCTGGAAATAATGATTTTATTTATTTATTTGTAATGTATTTTTACTAGTTCATGTCTGCAGTACACAGAGATTGCGTTCTTCATGGGCAGTTGGCCCACTTATGTGACACATTTCAGTTCTTTTTACAGCCCCGGCCCCTCCCTTCCCCGCTTCCCTCATTCCGCTTCCAATTTGCAAAAGATCCATCTCCCTGTTTCCTATGATCTGTCTTTTACTTTGCTTTTTAAATTATTTAAACTTTGAATTTCTCACATCAGAAAAAATGTGTGGTATTTAAGTCCAGGTATCTGGTTTATCTCATTCAGCATCATGGTCTCTCGACACACCCATTTTCCCACCAGTGACTCAAATGTACCCTGCTTTCGGCAGGGCAGTGCTCCGTGGTGTACGAATGCCTCATTCCCTTTGTCCGTTCATCTGCTGATGGACATTTAGGCTGCTTCCAGGATTTAGTTGTTACGGGTTGTGCTGCTATAAACATGGGCACACACGGACCACTTAACATGGTGTCTTTAACTCTTTCAGGAAGACACCTACGAGGGGAACAGCTTGGGCGAACGGAATTTCTACTTTCCATTTTTTGAGGCATCTCCACACTGATTTCCACAGTGCTTGTACTAGTTTACTTTCCCACCACCAGTGTAGATGAGTTCCTTTTTCTATACATCCTTGTCAACATTTGTTACTATTAGATTTCTCGATGAAAATAATAATTGTTAAGAAATCGACATGAGGAACATTGCATGGTGACATCCGGGTTCCACAGCTGCAGTCCTGTGGCCCTGCGGGGGCCGAGTGTGTCACTCTAAGACTGAGTGTGTCACTACGAGGACAAGTGTGTCACTCTGTGAGGCCGGATGTGTCACTCTGTGAGCCCAAGTGTGTCGCTCTGTGGGGGCTGTGCTGTGCCCTATTGACCACTCAGCAGCCTCTCGCCCCGCACCCCCTGGACACTATCAACCCACCCCACCCCCATCCCCACTATGAACATCATAAGTGTCCCCTGGAGCTCTGGGCAGTTGCCCAGCTTGGGTGCCTGCAGCCTGGAGGAACAGAGCAGGGAACCGAGTTCTAGTGACCAGCCCCGCCCAGCTGCCCTCAGAACCAGAAAAAATGTCCTTGGATGTGTCATTAAGGCTGCTCCGGGGGCTATTTTAAGCCCCCGTAATGACCCCAAGTGACTAACGCTGATTAAGGTTTTACGAGAAATGAGAAAATTCCTCCCTAGCCCCTCCACGGTGGCTCCAAACCACCTCAGAGTCTCTTCATTAACTCCACAGGCCTGCAACCGAGCGCATGTGGCGTGCTGGGATTTATTTTTCCATCAAGCTGCAGCCCTGGGCCGGCTCCACTCTGACGCCTCCGCCAACCCAGCGCTGCCGCCGCTGCGTGACCTCCAGCCAGACCAGCTCCAGGTGGGCAAGCCTGGCTGGGTCGTGTTCCTTCCTATCCTGGGCCATCCAACATAGGTCACTAACCCTGCTTGACCTACGCATCCATATCTCTGTTCCCTCCTTTCTAGAACCTCATGCATGCACCTCCCGGTGCCCATGCCCAGCAACCTGCCTGAGTGATGGTTTCTCACGGCCCGTGTGCCAGCAGTGCCAGTGCGGTAATGCAGCCTCAGTCCATTCCCACAATAGTGCAGGACAGGAGATCCTTCCCCGACCCCACCGCAGACAGAAGACACTGAGGCAGAGCAGAGCCACAGGGGAGAGGTGGGCGCTGTTTCCCTGGGAACGGACAGAAGAGCTGGTGAGACGGGGTCCTTGATCTCCGCCAACTCTGCAATGTCTCACCCCAGCTTGGAAGGGCCCGTGGCGGGAAAATTTGCCCTACAGAAATCGAGGAGTGCTACACTCAGGGGTTTTAAGTTTTTTAGTTGTTCCATATATCTGGTTGACCAGCACGTGGCCTGCACTGGAAACAGAGAGAGGAAGGCTGGGGGCCTGTGGGTGCCCAGGGCAGTAGGCTGGGATGCGGGGTTTGAGGAAGAATGTAGGGAAAGATGAGACTGAGAAGATGATGTGGCTGAGCAAAGCTTCAGCATTTTCCTAAGACACTGGGGTGCCAGACAGCGTTGTTTAGCAGGAGAGGTGAGCAGATTAGTGCTGAGATGTCTCTAGGGGTGTAGCGGGTGAGAAAAGGTGAGTTAAGAGGTATGTCTAAAGCCAGCAACCTTTCCCAAGTCACTGGGCTTTCTTCTGTAAGCCTAACCTCATCCTTGAGAAAAGAGGTCTTCAGCTGAGGAGAGTAGCCCATAGCAGCATGTCAAATCCAGAAGGAGCTCTGTCCCCAGAAATCCTGCCTTTCCAATTCCAGTGCCTCTGGGAAAGACTGAGCCCGAGGCGGAGCATACCCACCCTGGCCATCATCATCATGACTGCCAATCCCTCTTCTCGCAGCCTGACATGTTTGGATCCAGGACTAGCAGGGCAGGGCCTAACTCATCCAATCTTGTAACACTTAGCACACAGTAATGGGTGTGCAGACAGATGGATGAGAGGGTGGCTGATGTATGGTTGATGAATGGATGGATGAACGGATAGATAGGTAGGTAGACAGATGATGTATGGATGGATAATTGATGGATGGGTGATGTATGGGTAGGTGGTAAATAGGTGCATGGATGGATGGATGGAGGGATGGCTAGATGATCAATAGATGGGTAATGGATGAGTACACGGATGGATGAAAGGATGGAATGGTAGATGGATGGGTAGGTGGATGGATGATTGATGGGTGGATGGACCAATGGATGGATGTGTGGATGGATGGGTGATGGGTGGGTGGATGGATGATGGATGGTGGTTAATGGATAAGTGAATGGATTAAGGGATGGGTGGATGCATAGGTGGAGAGATGGCTGATGAGTGCGTGGGTGAGTGGATAGGTGGACGGATGGATGATGAGCGGGTGGTGAATGGATAGATGGACATGTAGACAGATGAGGGATGAGTGCGTGGGTAGATGGTAGATGATGGATGTAAGAAGAGGAAAGAATTGAGTAAGTGAGTGAGCTTCCTATGTTGCTGAAACCCCGGGGAAGGAGCAAAGACATACTGTGGAATGGCGAGAGGGCACATAGGCCTCCAAGGAGCTTGGCAAAGCCAGTTGATTCATGGCCAGGAGATGAATGGAAAGAAAAATGAGATGTTCTGACTAACCCAGCCTTCCAGGGGACCAGAAGGAACAGGTTTATGAGCTGTCAGCTCATAAACCCACTTGTTTTCCTCTGTCTTGAGTCTGACATAACCCATGGAGAAGAATGTTCCTGTCATGCTGTATGAGCATGTGGCCTCATTTTCAGGTACACAAGTGGGCTAGCAGAGGATTTGCTTGACATGGCTTGGTTAACGACTGGGACAATTTTGCCCACGTCTCCCTTCAGAGCAGTCTCCCTGCAGACATGCACCCTTTCCTGGACTTACGTAAGCAGCCAATGGACTGGATTTTCTTGAGCTCTTTGAGCAGAGGGCCCAACCTGCCTGACATCGGAGCAGTTAGCACCAGATCCCCATTTTCCCAGAGGTGTTACTTCCTGCCATGTATTGGAGAGAGGGATAGAGACTCCCCCATGTCCCCTGGAGAACAGTTTTCACTGGAGAGAAGGAGGGACAGAGAGAGAGAGAGAGAGGATGCAGGAAAGTACTCTAAAATGTAAAGTGCTGCTTCTGCACTTTAGGGACCCTGGAGACCAAATGAGAAGACTGAGGGGAATGAGAAGGCATTTCTGCCCTCACGGAACGCCCATATGCTGTCCACAAACCCCACTCTTCCCGCAGCACCCAGCATATCACCACTGACCACCGTGACAGGGGCCATGACACGAGCTTAGCAGCCTCCAGGCCCAGCCTGCTCTCAGGCAGGAGCCCTGGATCCTTCGCTCCAGGGAGGGTTGTGGGCCCAGCTGCTGCTGAGCCTGGCCTCCCTTGTTCCCCACCTCCTCTGTCTGGAATCCCAATACAAACCCCAGCCCCAGTTGGCCCACACTACCGCAGCCTACAGACCAACCTCACTTAAATCCCTCTTCCCATTTTCCAGACTAAGAACATGACCACGGCCCAAATAATCTGGGTCATCGCTCCCCAGCTAGGAAGAAGTGGGTGTGCCTGGTGACATCTCCTGGTGGCTTAATCTCAGGAGGAGGGGGGATGGCAATGGCACGTGCTGTTTCCTCTCGCTAGAACGTGTGTTCTACCTGCAGCGCTGTAATCAGTTGCTCTTTGTCTGAGGCCTCCCCAGGCCTCCGTACAATGTAGCAGCCTTGCTCTCCAAACCCTTGTCTGACTTTAATCTTTTCCTCCAGGAAAAGGATATTGTGCATCTATGTGTCCCTAGGTCTGTTGCTCCAAGCTCCAAGAAGGCAGAGACTGTTTTTCCATTTGGAGCAAAATCAAGGGTTTCTTTGCTGGGCTCATCATAAGGTTCATAAACACGTAGGGAATGAATGAATGGATGGATGAATTAATCGACTGGTTAGGGTGAGAAGCTAAAAGACCAGAAGACTGGAAACAGACGGGGGACCCATTGTAAGAATGAAAGAACTTAATGCAATTAACCAGTGCTTCACAGACATCCTCCGAGTGTCAGCTTAGTCCTGGGCACTTGTCAGAGCACCAGGTTGCACACTGCAACAGGGCTGGTTGCCTAGATTTTGGGAACTGATACCCCATTCTCCACCAAAAGGACACACGTGGAGTCCCTGTCCCCCTCTCAGCAGCAGCAGCTCTCAGCCTGGGATTGCTTTCACAGTAGATATCCCATCCTCTGGCCAAGTCTCTTGGTTTCTCTTATGTGAAAAACCCCAAGTATAAATAAATTAAAGAGCAAACTAAAATAGAACAGGAAACAGGGAAGGGGGCCAAGAGATGGGGGGAGTGAAGAGAGAATGAAGGCGTGTTGTGTTCATGTACCTGCTCCCCACAGGGAATGTCATCATGATGGCTTGCAAACATGTAGTGACAAAAATATAAATTAAGAAAAAGTGTCGGGAAGCTTGCACAACACCCATCCCAACATTGTGCCTGGGATGCTGCGAGCCTTGCGTGCACCTGGCCAGAATCAAGAGACTGGGTTTGAAGTGATCAAAACCTGATTTGATTTTGTTTAAGGTAAACACGGGAAGTCCAAAGGCAGTTCTCAGTAATGCAGATCAAGCGATTCAAATACCATCATTTTTCTGTCTCTCTGTCTCTGTCCCCACCCCATCCTGCCCTGGCCTCATTCCCTCCTACTGAAGGCCAATTCCAGCCACTCAGCAGGTCAAGGCAAAGGCCACAGTCAGCACACTGAGCTGCCCGCAGCCTGGCCCGTCCCACCAGCCTAGCATGGCGAGAGCACCTCTTCAGGCCTCCCTGTATGAACCTCAGGCAGGACTCGGCAGGCCCTGCTTCAAGCCTGCGCCTGCTCTTTGGATCAACCATTGCAGCCAGGATCAGCCATGCCTTTAGGAGGCAAACCCTCTTCCTGAAATACCCTTAGCCATTCCTGTTCCTTTTCTACCGCTCACTCTGAAAGCTGAATTTGTGAGAGACGCACTTTCCCAGTGTCCCTTGTGGCTGGCTCCCTTCTGGCTACTGAGATACGAAAGAGAATATGCTGGCGCTTTCTGGGAAGGTTTCCTTTCCCTGATCAGAGCCAGGGTAACCCGGAGTAAGACGCTGCCATCTTGCCGCCATAAGGTGACCAGCCTAAGACAGAAACCCAGCACAGTCCTACGGCAGGATGATAAAAAGCTGTTCTTTGATGGGATTATTTAGCTGTTACACCAAATTTAGGCATTTCTGCTTCCATATTTTGTTCTTATGGGAAGTAATTAGATGTCTTTATTGTTTAAGCTGTTGTTAGTTGTGCATTCCACTACTGGTAGATGAAAGAGCTTTTTGGAGGGGAAGGAGGGATGGGGCTGGAACCCTTGTGTGAGCCTGTGCCATACTGTTAGGTGAAAGTTTTCATGACAGAGACGCAGTGTCCGCTGGGAGCCACAGTAAAGGGCAGGGGGAGGTTTCAGAGTAGCGTCTCTGCCAGAATTGCACAGAATGGAGGGAGATGTCCCACCCATGCCACCAGCTCTCAGCCTCTGGGGGGACATCTGTCCGTTCCAGCTCTCTTCACCTCCACCCAAGGTGGTTTCCTGGGGTACAGGTCACCACAGTGGACGACAGTGCTTGGGAGTGAAGGAAGGGCCGCGGTGCTGGAGTAGACCCAAGGGAGCAAACGCTGTTCCCCCCCCCCCCCCCCGTGTCCCCTTGGCCCCTTCCCCAGCCCCTGGGAATGCTGTGACCCCACCCAGGACCGCCCTCACTGGGAGCTCCTGCTGCATCTCCTCATGCCCCTCCCCGGAGAGCAACGCCCAGGAACATCTGGGCTTCAAGCCTCAACTTTGTCCTTTCTTCGTTTTTGTTTTATTGAGTCAGGGTCTCACTATGTAACCCAGGCTGGCCTCAAACACACAACAACCCTTCTACATCAGTCTCCCAAATGCTGGAATTATAGGCATGGGCCACCACACCCAGTTGGCTTTGTCATTTCTTAGCTATGATCTTGGGCACATCAGGACTCAGTTTCTCTGTCTAGAAAATGGGACTGCTTTCATGAAATAACAAGTGCTGGTAAGTAACTGGTTAAATAAGAAGACCAACCTCATTGGGTCATTTTAAGGATTAGGCATTCATGAGGCACCAGTTGGGGTTGGCCCCAAGTCAGGGCTCTGTGAGGGAGGTTGCTGACATTACTCATTTCTAAGAGCTGGACTGGGCCTGACTGACAGTGCCCTTGAGATTTTAAAGGGAAACCTGTGCTCTTGGCCACCCAGGGCTTCCTTTTCTGGAGACTAGAAGGGCTCCCTCCGCCATCTTGGACTAAGGGCCCGGCCCAGGCGGCTGAGCAAAGCCTCCATCCTCGATTTAGTTTTCCAGCTGTGAGAGCCACTCCGGTTAATAGCTCACATCCAGCCTCCCTCCGTGATTGAACTTGAGAGCACATGTTTGCTTAACACCCACAACATTCCAGCTCCCATAAAACACAGAGCCCGCACGAGGCCTGCTCGCAGGGATCTCATCGGCTCCCAAAATTGAGCTGGACATTCATAATGTGGGTGTAACCCAAAGAACCACAGGTCTCACCCTCGCCGTCCAACCAGTGTCTGGTGAGACCATGCAACCCAGGATCAACGGCCAGGCCGTGCCCCAGGGCTCACAGGGTTGGGCTGGGCTGCCTAGCTGTCACCCTTGAGAGGTCGGAAGGGCGCTGCCAGCCGGAGGACAGGGCCATGTGTCAGTCTCCCTGTTTCCTCCCTGTCTCTTCCTCTGCCCATCTGTGTTCCTCATCTTTCTTCTCTAAGTTCATTCATCGGCCTTTCACCTGCCCCCATATTTCTCTGTCTCTGTTTGTCTTTCTCTGTCTACATTTGTCTTGGCCTAATTTTCTGTTTCTTGGTGTCTTTCTGACTTTCTCTCTCTCTCTCCCTGGCTATGTCATGATCCCTCTTTTTCTCTCTCCCTCCCATCTCCCAGTCTGGACCAACTTCCACTCAGCCTGTTCCTCTCCTGCAGCCTGCAGCCGTTTTGAGGAGTCTTCCCCAAGAGCCGCATTCAGCTATGGTCCAGAGCGGTGACAGCTTGTCCCCAGGCCACTGCTTTGGCGCAAGACCTCTCACTGCTCTCCAGAGGCGTCTCCTGAGAATTCTTCTCCCTGGGTGCCCGTGACTGTGCTGCCAGGACAATGACTGTAGCAATATCCAAGAAAACCATGTCCAGGTCCATACGACTCACAGGGACACATGATTAGTTCGACCTTTCCACCTTCCAAGTAAGGAGACAGAAGCTCAGAGAGCTGGGTCACCATGGCTGAGGTCACACAGAGCAGTGGTGTCAGGGCTGCCACTGCAGAGAAGTGATGTCTTGGGACCTCTGCTCTTTATCTGTGAAATAGGGACAGCTGCTAGGAAGCTAAAATTGAGACACTGCCCACCCAGCAGAGCCCATGGGATGGAGATGTCCTGTATTAATCCTTATGACTTTTTAAATCAGGTTTTATTGGTACATTTTAGATGTACATAACAGTCTTCATGATTATTAGCAGATACATTTGGGATGGTAGAACAAAACTGGCAAACAGAGTCCCTACCCTCCGGCGGTGCTGCGAACGGAACCTGGGCCCTAACAGGCACCTCCACATCCATTTTCGTTTTGAGACAAAGTCTTGCTAAGTCCCTAAGACAGGACTCAGACTTTCAATCCTCCTGCCTCAGCCTCCCAAGGTGCTAGAATTATAGATGCTGCCACCACGCCTGGCTCCAGAGCCCCCTTTTACACCTGGCCCGGCAAAGAGCATTGCGCTGAGTGCCCACCACCACCCAGACACCTCTCAGAGCTGCCCTGGCCCACTCCACCCCTGCTCTCCAACCAGAGGGCAGTTCAAAGGGTTTCCCAACCTTCCCACCACGGACACAATAGCCTGTTCCCCCCGGACACAGGCCTTGAGAAGAAAGCTCAGGCAGGAGATCAAACATGGGCTAAGTGGAAGACAGAGGAGACAGAGAACGCAGGGCAAGATGGGGCAGCAAGGATAATGACTTCCATCCAAGTCTCTTCCCATAAACCCACAGCTCTTTGAAGCCTGCTTGCCTTTAATAAAATGCGCTCTTATTAATGACCCAAGCAGAAGCTTTTTGGGCAGGACAATGCCCAACTCCCTGGCGGCCTCTGCGGGTCCCTGTGCATGGGAAAGTGGCCGGGCCGAAGCCTCTGCATGCCAGGGTGGGTGCGGCCCAGGCTTTGGAGAAGGGTGTGGTCTGCATGGATGTCTATGGGTGCCACCGTGGGCAGGGCTGGTCCTGTCCTCTCAGGCTAGGCTGGGGCCAGCATTTCTCTGTGGCTGGCCAGCTTATGCGCCAAGTACTACGTAGACCTACTGTGTGCAGATTCCCCATGGCACCTCCCAGCCGCCCTCAGAGACAGTACCCTGAGTGCTCATCTCCGGTTCCAGCAGAGCCCATTTCCCCTCTGTGCGCTCCCACCTGCCCCAGTGACTGGGGTGTCCAAGTCACCACGCCCTGCCATTTTTGAGGTTGGGAAATCTGGGGTAAATGGCTCCTTTAGAAGACAAGTGAAAGCCACTTCGGGAACCACGAAACGCCATGATTGCTAACCCCTGAAAGGAGCTGTGCGCTCAGGATCACTATATCGGAAGAGGGAGGCCCAAAGCTGCACAGCCTTCCTGTGACTCCAGGAGCCCGTCATGGAGGTACTAGGCACCAAGGGGACAGACAGATACAGTGCTGGGGGACTCACGTGTGGACCGAAGGAGGCCTCTCCTTTCTGCCTTCTCTGTTTGGGACCATGAGCAGCATCCGTCCTTCTGAGGTTCCAAGGTCCCCCTGTGCCACGGAGAAGTGATGAGCTGAGCGGGTGCGCACGTGGCATCCTGGTAGAGCGGGTACCCAATAGTGCCACCTGCTCTGTGCGGGCCCCGGGCGTGAGGGAGGTGTGTGCCCACCTGTAGGAGAGGAAACTGAGGGCCAGAGACCTCGGGAGTCCTGGCAGGACCTGGAGCAGGGGAGTGGCAGGACCCAGCAGAGAGGAAGCCTTGGCTGCCATTGCTTGGGATGGGGATAGGGATGGGACCCTGAGCCACTATCAGAATGAGACCCTGTGCACTCAGGGTGCGTGGAAAGAGCCCGGTATGGAGAATTCTTCTGAACCATAAGGATGGCCTGGGCTGCATCTTCATAGGCAGCTCCAGGGTGTGAAGAGCACGAACCCCTCCCCCTAAACCTCTGTGTGTATGCGGCAGGAAGGGATCACGCCCTTCATCACAGCTGCCACAAAGTGCCTGGCCCGACAGAGGCACAGGCAGGGAACAGTTCCTGCAGTCTGAAGGTCCGTGATGGGGAGCCCAGTGGCTATTCATTCACTCAGACATTTTGGGGCACTTGCTTTCAAGGGGTGCTCAGGTGCCTGCATTCCCAGGCGGCCCTAGGAGCAGAGCAGCAGCTTGGATGTGAGGACCCCGCGCCCGGTCCTATCGTAGTCACCCCTGTAGCTTTCCCTGCCCCCCAGTGAAGCCACCCCGCAGCCTCCTGCTCTGTGTTTCCTTCTGTCCCACTGTGAACCCTGCAGCAGTAGACTGCTGGGGTCATCCAGACCTGCTGGGCCCTGAGTGGGCCTTAGAAATGATTAGGAACAGACATGGACCTCTCCGAGGGCTGGGCCAGGGGGTCCGGGAGCTGTGGGGACAGAACAAAGAGATGAATGAGAGACGGAAGATGGAGCAATGCAGCCCCACAAGGCTCTGGCCCAACCTTGACATCCTGGCACAGGGTCTGGGTTCCCAGCCGTGGTCAAGGGGTGGCTGCCAGTGTGGGACAGCCAGCCCCGGTGAGAGCCAGCAGCTACCAGCCAACTTTCCATGACATCAGAGGCCAGCTGGGCCAGGCCTGCTGGGGCAAGGATACTGTTCCACACCCTGCCGTCCTCGGGTCTGACAGAGGCCCCTGTGGCATGGTGGCACGGTCCAGAGGGTGCGTCTTTGTGAACGGCTGCCCGGAGCACCAAGGGCAGCCACAGCAGCCCCCCGAGTGGATGAATTGCTATCTGCCTGCCCGTAGGATGGGGTAATGCATGACAGTTCCTAATGCTGCCTGCGCAGCCTTTGCAGAGAAGATCTGCTCCAGTGCTGAGGGAAAGGGAGAGGGTACAGGGGGTGGACACGTGTGGGCGCATTTGGGACACATTCGCCTATCATTAACGCTCAGTTTACACGTGTGTTGTGTTAAAAAGTCCTCAAGGAAAGCAAGCAGCCTCCCATATGCTTGACTCAGCCGTACCTCACAGGTCCCCTTATTTTAGGTCCATCCTGCCACAAAGAGCACAGTCACCCCACTGACCTGTCACCCCACCGCCTGTTCCTTTGACCTGAAACACCCACATTTCATCCATGAATCATCCTTCAGGCTGTGTGGAAATGTGAATTTTCCTAAGGCTTATCCCGGGGCACCATCCTATGGTGGGGACTGGAACCTATGGCCACCGGGCTGCAAACCCATGTTCTTAAGTGTGGCTTCCCCAGCTTCCCCCGTGTGCACCAGAGAGGCGGAAATATGGGCAACCCGGGGGATGGGAGGCAGCTTAATGATTCTATTGTTTTCTTTAGCTTTTCCAGCTTTGCCACGATGCACGTGTGTTTGATTTACAATCAGAGAAAACAGACAGGACAACAGTTAGTATTTCTTAGAAAAAGGTCAGCAAACAGCCTCCATGGATCCTCACAAATTCTCCCAGAACCCCTACCAGTCCCCTCTCTGCACCCAGTTAGAAGAAGCCACTGGCCCAGCGCACCACATCCATGGGGCTTCCTGGGAGACCACCTGTCCTCAGAAGCTCCCAGTGGAAAGAAAGGGTCTCTGGGCCACCTGTGGGCCCTCCCTTCCCCACTCCTCCAACATTCCTCAGAGAGAAGCAGCGTGGAGGTAACTGCCCTTCCCACTCACCTCCTCTCTCGCCAGCCCCTCCTGCAGCCTGGCCCCATGCCCCACGGCCCCCCACACTCAAGACGAGATGAGTAGCACCACCCACCCCAAAGATCTTGCACACGATTCCATTTTGCTTTATGCATCCCAAATGGTCTGCCCTTCACCAGCAGGGTTTGCAGCGAATTATTGCTGGTGAAAACAGGAGGCTGGGGTTAGGACACCAGATGAAGCTTTTACTTTTACAGGCTGTGGGGCCAGGGGGGATTCCCAGTAGGAAGCATCCTGTACGGATGAGCCCCATCCGCGCATGCATTCATTTACCAGACACGTGTTGAGCATCCACTGGGTCCCAGGCACTGCGCCTGCTGGGGAGCAGGGCTGGGAAGGGATAGTGTGGTCACAGGGCTTGTGGAGCCATTACAGGGTGAATATGGGGCAGGCGCGGAGGAAGGCTTTCCTGGGACTCAAGAGCGGGAGGGGACAATCAGCTGCGCCCGGTTGATTGGAGAGTTGGGAGGGCGCAGCATCCTTGCTGGGAAACAGCTTCACGCAGCTCCTGGAAAGACACTGGTACCCAGAGAACTGAGGGAAACCAAGCCCACTCAGACTTCTCACTTGGCAATCGTCAAGAGCCCTGATCAGCAAATAGAGAAGACTAGAGTGCTTGGACTGCTGGTACATCTGGGAATCCCTACAACCCCTTCTCCCCTCTGGAGAAGTTTGGCATCTGCTCTAGACATAAAAACCTGAGACCTGGAATATTCAGCTCCTGGGTGGGTCCCCAACCAAAGTGCTTTGGATCTGGTTACCTGGGTACATGTAGAAGAATTTCACAGCAGAGCTGGTCCCGAGCACAAAACTCATATGCCACCCACTTGCCCATCCATGCGCAAATTCACTCATTGAATTCACAGAGTTGAATATTAGACAGATGTCAAAATAAGTGAGCCCCAGAGACAAGACAGCAATGTGGACAATCTTAACAACATAACACAGAGTTCCGAAATATACTAATGTAAGTTCTAAAATACATCCGGGTACCTGGGTGGCACACTGCAGGTGAACAGCTGTGACTCACTGACCCCCTGAACTTCTGCCCCCTCGCCTCCAAGTTACAGCTGTGTCAGCTGTGTGGCGGCCACACCTGTTGACATCCATTATGCTTCATAAGCATGGAATTGAATTAAGTAGTAAGAAAATTGCATAATACTGGAAGAAAAGGGAAATTAATGTCTCTATGACAGCTTCATTGAATGTTTTGCAAAGACTTTTTAAAAAGATGGGAATGAGAGGTTGGAAGAACCCAGGATCTGGCTCTTACATTAGTTCTAAGCATCTATCAATTCTCCCCCCACTTTAAGGAAATGGAGATTCTGCACCACAGATGCACCGTGGGCTGGCGAGCAGGGACAGATGCCAGGACGCAGAGCATCGTTCTGAAGAAAGCTCTCGCTCTCTGCAGCATGGGCGCCCTTTTTGTGATTTTCGCTAAGATAAAATGCTTTTAGGCTCCCCCCTTTGATCAGCTCCTTTGGTTGCCTAAGCAATTATGTCAAAGTTCCTTTCTAGAAAGGCTTCTATATATAAAGCACCTACTGTGTGCAGGGTGCTTGGTGCTTCAGGAGGTGCTTAGGATCCTTCTGTTTAGTTACAGTTCAACCCATTTTATGGAAGAAGAAACTGAGACTTGGGATTTATGGCAGTGGCCCTGGTGTGGATGATAGTGGTGGGTCAGTTGTTCCTACCTCTCCCCCCAAGGGTGATGGTCAGTGCCACGAATTTTATGGGCTGATAGCTTCCCAAGGAAAATCTCCCTCCTTCTGGAGAAATCAGAAGTGATGCGGGGTGGGGAACACAAAGAATGCCCCAAATTTCTATATTGGGCGCTGGCTCTGTAGCATGAAACCTGGCTGGCCTGTGTCAATGCTCTCCAGTGGTAGTTGGAAATCCATGCCTTTACCCTGTCTGCTAAAGAGTGACAGTGTATGGAGAATGAGAATGACAGATTGGGCCTGGGACAAAGAGGAAAGAAGTCTGAAAGTGACCTAGTACCTCATTTAACCCTCAGCATGGCCCTGAGAATCAGGCCCTGCTCTGGTCCCCACTTTACAGGCGAGGAAACTGAGGTTAGTGATGAATGACAAACCTAGCTAGGGGCCTAGAAGGCTGTCTTGGTTACTTTTCTCTAGTTGCTGAGACAAAATACCCAACGCCCAAAATGAAGAAAGGAAAGATTTATTTGCTTACAGTTTGTGGAGGTTTCAGTCCATACTTGGCTGTTTCAGAGGCAGAGTGGCACAAGGCAGGGAACAAACTGTTCAGGGCAGCAGAGCACAGCAAAAACAACCAGCAAAAGGGAGGAATGTCTGCAAGCAGCCTCTTTCCTTCCTTTACCTTGTAAACAGCCTACTCCCTCCTGGGGGGTGTAGCTCTCACACAGTCTCCATGCCCTCCTCTTCCACACACTCAGGATGTATACAAAGTAAGCACCCTGGCTTCCTGCTGAATCACACAGTTAACCTTTTAAACTCCCCAAGTTGACACAATGTATCAACCATAACATTCTACCCCTTGTCAACTTGGCAACCATACACATTTCCTTAAACCCAGTTTCCATATACAAAGACACCACCCCTGTACAAATGAAAATTAAACACTTCTTACATTTAAAGGCACAAAAAAAAACATCACCATTCCAAAAGGCACAAACAGGGGAATATAGAGCATTGGGACCAAAGCAAGTCCAAAATCCAGCAGGGCTAACATTGTGTCCTGTAATTCCACATCCAGCATCTGAAGCAACGTGTTTTACATTGTGAACTCCAAAGGGCTTGCATGAGTCCACCCCTATGGCACTTCTGGTGGTTATAGCCTCCATGGCTTCTCTCTTAGGCCTGCTTTGCTCCCTCCTTGCAACTTTCCTCAGATGATCCATGTTCCTGGCTTTTCTAAACTTCTGAGGTCTCCAGGGCACCTTTTGCTTCACACTCACAGCCTCACATATTGCCCTCTCAGGGGCACAATGCCTGGCCTCCCAGGCCTTCTGAAATCTGGGTGGAAGCCTCTTTAACCTCAGAATTCTTGCATTTTCCTTGCACCTAAAGCCAGGGCCACATGGATGATGCCAAGGCCTGCTGCCACCTGGAGCAGTAGCCAAACCTTCCTCTCTCTTGGCCTTAGGGGTCGAGTGCCTGGATCGCTGGGCACACTGAATCCAATTCTGAGGAACAAATTCTCTATGCCGCCTCCATTCTGGAACCTGGTGCAGCAGCCGCCGCCATTCTGGAACATGGTGCTCTTTAGCTTCCTTCACAAGGCAAAGTCTTTAACTTTTGCAGTGTTGAGACTGTAAAGGTTGGAGACTTGGCCTGAGCAGGCCATCTTTTCCATTCTCTTGTTCCTTCTCAGCAATACAGAACTCCTCAGCCCTATCTTTGAAATCCACAGTTTTATTGGAGCTTCCTTTCTGGCCAAACTCACAACATTTTAAATCATCCTGCTGGGCTCTTTGCTCTTGATTGTCCATATAAATCTGGCTAAATGCCCCCAACAATAGCCATGCCACTGCCCCAACATTCGACTGCCTTGAAATTTCTTTTGCCAGATTAATCAGTTCGCTGCCACCCTTAATCTCAGTCTTAGGCAAGGTCTCTGGACACGAGCCAGCTACAAACCTTCTGCCAAGCCATAACATACATCATCTGGAGTCCAACAACCAGTGCAGTCCTTCCCAACAGAAACCTTCCGAACCCGGTCTTTACAGGCAGGATTTCTATTGGCCTTCTGGTCTTCTGAACTCTGACCAGAATCTCCCATACAGAATAGCCGAAGGCATTCCAGCGCATCTCTTTCAGGTGACATCTCTAAACCTTTCCAAACTCTTCCCACAAGCCACTTCCAAAGGTTCTTGAACCACATAGTCAGGTATAGTCACAGCAACGACCCCACTCTTGGTACCAAATTCTGTCTTGGTTACTTTTCTCTAGTTGCTGCGACAAAATACCCAACGCCCAAAATGAAGGAAGGAAAGATTTATTTGCTTACAGTTTGTGGAGGTTTCAGTCCATACTTGACTGCTTCAGAGACAAGAGTGGCACAAGGCAGAGGACAAACTGTTCAGGGCAGCAGAGCACAGCAAAAACAACCAGCAAAAGGGAGGAATGGCTGCAAGCAGCCTCTTTCCTTCCCTTACCTTGTAAACAGCCTACCCCCACCCAGGGGGCGTGTAGCTCTCACACAGTCTCCATGCCCTCCTCTTCCATACACTCAGGATGTATACAAAGTAAGCACCCTGGCTTCCCGCTGAATCACATAGTTAACCTTTTAAACTCCCCAAGTTGACGGCAATGTATCAACCATAACAAAGGGTGGGTAAGCCATGTGTGGGGGTGTGGACAAGCTGCAGAAGAAAACCTGTTTCAGAGGCCGTATCTTAGGGTTCTACAGCTGCTGAAATTCAGAGCCCTTTCTGAACTGCTCTAGGGAGGGGAAAGAGGTGGTTCTGGAGATGCTGGGCCTGGGTCTCCAGAAACCTTGACTCACCCTATGGCATTGCTGCAACCAGCCACCGTCAGAAACAGAACCAGAACCAGAAGCAGAACCTTCCCAGACACCTCCTGGGCTGCAGGGCTGCAGGGCTGCAGGGCTGCAGATGAGAACACCCTGGACACATGGTCATCAGGAACCTGGTGCCTAAGGACAGGCGGGACAGGGAGACAAGCTCTGGCCTAGCAAGTGAACAGCTGTAGGTTCAAGTCCCAGCTCTGCACTCAGTGTGACCTTGAGAAATTTTCCCCTGTGCCTCAGTTTTGCAAATGAGGGCCATAACAGTATCTGCTTCCTGGATTTCTTAGGGGATTAAATGTCACCCCGAGTGCGAAGTGCTTCACACATCTCATGAACTCATTGTCTTTTTTTCCTCCTGAATCACCTTTCAGATCCAGAAATGTCCATGATCCTTTGCCAAGAAAATGACTTGGGGACAGTTTCTTAGCAAGTCCTTGAGCAAAGGCCTCCTGCCCTCTGGTTGAGTAGCCAAAAGGGTGGACTCTGGTTCTGCAGCATCAGCCATGGGTTCCTGAGGGCTTGCCAATGCCACTGTCCTGGACCGTGCCTCAGTGGCCCTCCTCCATCCAATATTCTTGATGAAAGAAGTGAGGGGAGGGGTTGCTAGGGGCCCCCTACCCTGCCAGGGCTCTCCACGCCCTGCTTGAGTTCCATCCCTGGTGGGTCCCCAGGCACTGAGCAGGCATCCGGTCTGGAGTTCTTTGTGCTGTGCAGGCCTCCATTCCCCTGCAGCCCTGCTCATTCTGGGCAGCTCCCAGGCAAGGCGGGGTGGGTGGGGGTGTGGGGGGCACAGGAGGCTGGTATGGAATGGGCCCTCACCAGCCCCATGCCTGCACTACAGAATGACAGTAACTCTTCTCACTGTGAAGAAGCGATGCTGTTGTTCCTAGTGGCTCCCACTGGCCTTGCTGCAGTAGGAGCCCAGCAGCCAGCAAGGCCGTGCCTGTGGTGCACGCAGAGCTGGGAACAGATGAGCTCCCCACGAAGCAACCTTTGAGACAAGTGGTCTGCGAACTAAGGTCGGGAGGGCCTGGGCCGCAGGGTGGTGAGGAGAGGTCTGCCAGTCAGAGCCACAGTCCCCGCTGCTGCAGGGGACTTTGAAGCTGAGGCCAGGGTAGGGGGCAGAGAGAGAACTAGCTGTCCTCCTGGATCTCTTCAGTGGTTCTTGCGATTGGAAATCTGTACCCTAGAGGCCAGGCTTGCAGCAATGTGAAGCTTTGGCCCACGCCAGTGCTCAGGAGTAGCCAGAAAGGACAATGGCCATCTTTCAAGCTGGCTTGGGGTTCCACTCCTGCACAGTGAAAGGGGCCTCGTCTTTCCATCAGACCAGGGGCTCACGTGTGGGAGGCTCTAGAAGATACTGCTATCTTTTTTGTCTCCAACTGGCTCCTTTGACCTCTCACCCATCTCAGGCTGAGAGGAAGTGGAACCCCCAATGGCCCCTTCCACGGGACCTGGAAATCGTTAGCTAAATGTGCCCAGACGCCCTTCTCCTGCAGAATCACTGCTCTGGGTCTCCGTCTCCACCCAGGGCTGCAAATCTCTGCTTCCCTCTTCCACTGGATCCTCAGAACCCACACAGCCCAGATATACTCACTCCCACCAGCGAGGGAGAAGGTGGGGTGCTCCATAGATGCAGGAACCCTCAGCCCAAGGGAGGACACCCAGAGACACTAACTCAGAGAACTCCCAATGGGACATCTAGGTCCACCTCCAATAACCCCCAGAAAGCCCTGCCCATTCGCACATCTGTCCAGCTGTCTATACACAGCCTCATACTAATGCAGACAGCAGGCTCATGTGGGGTCTGAGAAATCAGGAAAAGCAGAAGCAAAATAAACAAGGGGAAGGAGGCAGAAAACCAACGGAGAAGAGAGGTAACTCGGGAAAAAAGAGGTTAAAAACAAACTTTAGAATTTATCCTCATAACACATGGGAAGATATTTCACCCATGAAATTACAAGCAAATTACAATGAAAAGGAATACATTTCAGAATGGATCTTCAAAATTAGACATGAGAGCTAACATAAAATATTTAGTAGAATATAAAGATAAGGAAATCACTTAGAAAACAAAAAGCCAACAGATATTGGACATATGCGAGGAAAGATGTTAAAAAGTCACGAACCAAGCCAGGAATTCCAGCAAACAGCTCACTTGAATTGTACAGGAGAAAAAGGAGCAGAAAAGGAGGGAAAGGGGAGTATACAGGAAATAATATGAGAAAATTCCCCCAAAATGAAGGCTATGGATTATGAGGGTAAGTTTTTTAGGGACCACTGTTTGCCTAGATAGGAGATGAATTAAAAGCACCAGGAAATATCATCAGAAAATTTCAGAAACCACCAGGATGAAAAGAAGCCGAGGACTTTTAGACACAGAAAGGTAAGTCACACGCAAAGAATCAGAATAGTGTCAGACTTTTCTCAACAGTAATACAAATCTCTAGAGAACAGCAAAGGAATAACTTGAAATTTTGAGGAAATGTTATTTCCAGTTATCACGAAATATGATAAACTAACAACTAAACATGAGGGTAAAACAATGACTGCATGGGGCATAAAAATTTCTTTCAAAACTGTCTCCTCTGTGTCCCTTCTCAAGAAGCTACTGAAGGATGTGCCCCAACAAGACAAAGGCATAAGCCAGGAAATGGGAATCTTGCCTGATACCACTACACCAGTGGCACGTAAGCCAGGAAACGGTAGGCTATGGTTTGCAGGCTGAATCTAGCCCACCACCTGCTTTTGTAAATAGTTTTATTGGAACACACTCATTTCCCTCTTGCAGATGGTTGCTTTCACTCTGCAATGCCAGAATCAAACGGTTTCCAGAGACTACACAGCAGCCAACTCAAAAACACTTATTAGCTGACCCTTTGTAAAACTGTCACCCAAGATCAGCATAAACCAAGAAAATGGGACCTGGGATCCAACAAGTTGGGAGATGGAAATTTCTTGAGCCACAGCTGTGCCCCAGAAGTAGCAACCCCAGTGGAGCCGGAGATGGTGAAGATGCAGGAGCTATGTCTCCAGGAGAAGAAAAGCTGGAGCCGGCCCACTCGTGCCAACAGGAGCTTTCAGCTCTGCCTGGAAGTGTAATGGGAGAATGAATGGTAGGCACACAGGGAAGCCACCAGATGAACCCCAGAAACAATTTCGTCATCACCAAATCATTGCAGAAAAACGCAAAAGTGATTCAAGAAAGAAACGACTGTATAGCCGGGCCTGGTGGCACATGCCTATAATCCCAGCACTCAGGAGGCTGAAGCAGGAGGATTATTGGAAGTTTGAGACCAGCCTGGGGTACAAAGTGAGCTCAAGGCCAGCCTGAACTGCAAAGCGAGACCCTGTCTCAAAAAGACAAAAAAAAAAAAAAGAAAGAAACGACTGTATTATTTCACATGGTTTCTCCTTGAGTAGGATTTACAGTCATGATTGTAAAAAGCTGAAATATAAATTTTGTTTTAAAATTGTAATAAATTATTCAGGGAGTACTGGATAAGGGATAAGAATGAGTGTGTGGGTTTGTGTGTGTGTAAAAGTCAGACTTTCTTTCAGTAGCAGGACCATGGGTAATGTATACAACACAAAAGTCAAGAACTTCTAATACAGTATATTATTATTTAGAAATATAAAGGGAAATAGAAATCATAGCTCGAAGAACTAAAAATGCTTGCTTCTGGGAGCAGAGGGTATGAGGCAGAGAGACTGTTGGGGTTTTTTTAATAGAAGTTTTATTATATGGTTTGACTTTGACTTTTTTTTCAGTCCTGGGGATTGAACCCAGGACTTGTATTGAGCTACATCACTAGCCCTTTATTATTTTTATATTTTGAGACAGTATCTGGCTAAATTGATAAGCTACCCCGGTGAAGCTGAAATTTGCGATCTTCATGCTTCAGCTTCCCAGAGTGCTGGGATTACAGGCATGTGCCACTAGATAGAAGGTATTCCTATTCTACATGGTCAGATGCTATACCAAGGAGGGAGTAGGGCAGGAGTGGTGGCCAGCATGGGTGGGCCGCTTCTTGAAATATGTGGGGTCACCGAAGGCCTTGGAGAGCTAATCTTAAATTTGAAAAGTCGGCCATATGAGGGGCCCAGGGAGGAGCATGCAGACAGAAGGCACAGCACAGGCAGAGGCTCAGAGGGGTCCTCCCACCTGGTATGTGCGAGGGACCCAAGGACCGGGGTGTGTGGTGTACGGTGAGAGCCCAAAGCAGGCACGATGGAGCTTGGAGAGGAGGGCGGGAAGACACGCAGGGCAGCCCTGAGACTGGCTTCAGGAGGAGACGATGCCTAAAGGGGACATCAGAGCTGGTGTCTTAGCAAGACACCCAAGTCTGAAGAGGGATGAATGGGATGAATCCCGGGGCCGGGCCAAATCAGGCTGGCAGTGATATGGTGAGAAGCTTTCCTCCACCCAGCGCTTATGCCGTGATCTTCCTGCCTCGGAGCAGCTGACCATGAACTGAAGCCTGTGAAGCTGTGAGCCAGACAAATCTCCCTTCCTCCAGGCTACGGGGGTCGGGTCCTGTGTCTCAGCAACCGGAAAGCTGGTCAATACAAACGGTCAGTAAGGGTTTCATAGATCACTTTCCCCTGCAAGCAGACTGTAGTTTTCAAAGCAATGTCCCATTTTTTGCTCAGCACCTCCCTTCACTTCCTTGAAGCTGGAGACCAGAAATGTAATACGCAGCAGAACTCATCTGCCACCTGACCAGGGGCCCTTGTTAGCATCTTTCCCGATGGCCACAGGTCCAGCCTCCAGCCTTGGCCTCTGGAACCTTCCCTGGTTTTACTAATCCTCTCTAAAATTCTGTCCTGCTTCACCTTTTTGGTGGAGCAGATGCTCAAGCTTTTCTTCTCCAGAGGCTCAGGTCCTGCTTCTCATTCCATCATATCCCCTCCCACCAAAGCCCCAGACCAGCTCTGCCAAGCCCTGCAAGCTTCTCCTCTAGGGGTAAGTCAGCCACTTTGACAGAGGGAAGTGGATTGAAAGAATGGGCAGAGAGCTGGATGTACAGCCTGCTCCATCACACCCGGAGGGCCGTTTCCTCGTATATCTCTCTCTTTTTTTCAATTTAGAGCCCCTGGGGATGCACTGGTGCCAGCACCTAGTGTAGGGTTGTTACACAGTATGGCTCAACATAACATTTGGAATGAATGACTAAGAAAGTCTTGCTTTCATCCTATATTTAGAAATGGGCTATTAAATTATTTTTATACTATGGTGTAAATGATTGCTATGTTAGGAACTTTTCTTTTAAGTATTATATTTTAAGGCCTAGCTCTGGGTCCTCCTCCTCTAAAAGTTCCCCTTATCCACTCAACCCATAGATGATTTTTCTTTTCTTTGAATTTAGATCTCCTAAATTAAGTAGTGTCTATAATACTCTTACAAATTAAATTAATACACACACACACACACACACACACACATACATGACAATAGCAGTAGAAAAGAGTAAGTCTCGCTTCCTCAGTTGGACTGAAGACTCTTCAAAGACAGGGATCCTGTCTTCTGCTTTATAATAATACCCAAGTGACATCAGAAGACAGTGTGTGACCTTAGGTAAGCTGCTTCTCCCCTCTGTGCCTCAGTTTCCTCATTGACCCAGTGGAAAAGTACTGTTGCCTTCACAGGCTCTTCAGAGGAATGACTATCTGACTGCTTTGCAAATTGTCAAATTCGGAACAGATGTTAATTTACTAATTGTGATGAGCATGGTATTCAGATGGCTGACCATTTTTGACACTTAAATAAAGAACTTCCAGCCATGGTAGGCCCAAGATTGCACCATCGGCCCCCTCTGGCCTCCCGCTCTCTCGCACCACCCAGGAGGGGAGCCCAGAAGGAGCAAAGAGTTGGGGAAACCGAGGTCCCTGGAGAGTGCTTGGCCTTGGCCATGGGGCGGGGCTGGGAGTGGTACCCAGACATCCCGACTCTGCCCAGGCGGGCAGCAGCGAAAGGGCTCCTCTGATGTGGCCTGGGTATTGTTCTGTCTGGGATTCTGTTGTTTGCTGTTTGAGATTCTTCTTGCTTTTTTTCTAGCCCCAGTAGCTGAGGCAAGAGGAGGCCTGGGCAGTCAGAAGGCATTATTTGGAGACTTTTCAGGAGCTCTAAAAACTCTGCCGAGGTCACTCCAACTTCTTCCTGGAGGAGACAGGGCCAGAGTAGGACGAATTTTAGCCAGAAGCCGCAGGAGGAGGAACATCCAGTCCTGTTCCTCCAGGAGAGGGGGTCCTGTGCCCCAGCAGCCTCACCGGTCTTTCCCATCGTCTGTCCTTGTGGAAATCATTGTTGGGGAGGGCAGCTTTGAGGACTCAGTCCAGCATTTTCCAACATAGCTTCTTCAGAGCTGATACTCTTGGCTATAAATGCATGCTGTATAAAGCTATTAACCCAGAGCAGAATTCTAAAAATTGCGAAGTGCACAAATCGTCAAGGGTTATTGATTGATTGATTGACTGATTAACTGATTGAGACAGGGTCTCACTATGCAGTTCAGGTTGGCCTTGAACTCACTGTGTAGCCCAGGCTGGCCTCAAACTTGTGGCAATCCTCCTGCCACCGCCTCCGAAGTGCTGGGATTACAGGCGTGTGCCACCAAGCCCAGCAATGTGCAAGTCTTCTCAAAACCTTCCATTAGCTTTCAGAGTGTCATGACTATTCAAGAAAAGCCATACTACTGCTAATCTTACCAGTATGATGTACGCATGTCGAGCTCATCCAGTGACATGATTGTTTTAGGTGAAGCAGAGGTGCCAAAAATATCTCATCTCTTTATTTCTGTAAAGTGGCCCTGGGTTCCCTCAGGAGCCTACTACCAGTGCCCAGAGGAAATGGGAAGGCAAATTGGCTCAGCCCAGATCGCACCTCACCCCGGTCTCATCATGGCGGTACTCTTCTAGCACTAACTCAATGTCTTAGCTAGGTTCGGCCCCATCTTCCCGGCCTTCCCCAATCCTGACCACAGTGGATGTTTCTGGAAGAGAGCGGAAGTGGCCCTGGACCCAGAGTCCAGTCCTCCTGGAAGCCATTTTTGATCTTTCCAGCTAACAACCTTGTGGTCATTTGTCCCCTTAAATCAAATCCCCTTAATGTCCCCTTAAATCACAGTTCCTGGAAATCAGTATCCCACCAGCCTTCGTTTTAATCAGTAATACCCACAAACCTGCAGGTTAGATGTGAGTTGTTTTTTCCCAAGATCCACTGAAATACAAGGTGTGATCAAAGCGTACTGTGAATGTTGGAGTTTTAAAAAGTGAATTACAGTTGCTACCGTTTGTGTCTGGCTGTGCCCCCAAAGCCTCATGCCATCGGCGGGGGGGGGGGGGCGGGGGCTTTTAGTATTTATGATTGATCCATGATCCAGTGCTGGGATTATGGGTGTGAGTGCTACACCTGCCCTGGGGCAGATAGTTTGCATATGTAAGGGAGAGAACCAGGATGCTTGCCACTGCTCCTCCCTTTTGCTCTGGCTGCTTTTGCTGTTTTCCTCTGCCATGAGCTGTTGCCCTCTGCCATCTGCCACTCTGCTCTGCAGCCAGCCGAATATAGACTGAAACTTCCACAAACCGTGAGCTAAATAAACCTTTCCTTCCTTATTTCTGGGTGTTGTGTATTTTGTCTCAGCAATGAGAGAAAAGTAACCAAGACACAGTACAGGACATATTGCCATTCATCCTCCTCAAAATCTTTCCCCTGGATTGAAACACGCTTCTCCTATCATGTGTGTCATTTTCTGCAGCAGGTCTAGAAGCCTCCTTGGTGAGCGTCTTTACAAGGTGTGATCAGAAACTTGGTGGCTACTGCTGCCGAGTGCTGTCCAGCCAAAAGGCGGGCTCGTAAAGACACAACACTGCCTGCCTATCTTTTGTATTCACCAGACACCATGTGATTTCTCAATCAGTTAATCAGTCAAAATGGCCATGAAAGGTAAAGATTTTGGATTGATTCAGGACATGGAAGCACTTGCAACAGCTCCGTGCAAGACATTCACAGAAGAGGACTTTCAGAATGGTTTCAAAAAATAGCATAAACAATGGGCTAAGGGTCCGAAGTGCTGGACAGTGTTTTAAGGGCTATTCATGGCTATGTGTCCTATAGTGCAATCCTTTGTTTTTTAGTTAAAATATTTACCACATTTTCTGACACACTGTGACATGTACAGACAATATGGCTGTGTTCATCCTTGGGCCTCCCAAAGCCACCTGGCCAGTCGCTCCTGTTCTGTTCCCCACCCTCCGGTCAGCGCTGCTCTGCACCAACCTGGCCTTTCTGGAGACACCAGTCAAACTGAAATCAGGCCTTCCAGTTCTTTTGACCCTGCCACCCCTGCATGCCACACATCCCAAAGTGGCACCCATGTGGTGCTCTGGAGCCCCAGAGCCTGTGGTAAGGTCAACCTTAACCAAAGCTTTGCTCAGGAGCTGGGAGGAGGGGCTTGTACCGCTCATCACTCAGCAAAAGGCTCTTAAAGTCCTCCTTTCCACCTGCCCCTCCTCTTCTCCCAGCAAGTGTTCGATCTCTCCCTAGCACCCCTCCCTCCATGAATAAGCCTTATGTTTTTTAAATTTTAAGTTTTTGAAATCGCTTAGCACTTGTGTTTCCCCGGGAGGGCCCATGGTTTCCCTGGGCCGAGAGTCCTTGTCCACCTCTGTCCCAGATGGACAAGGAGGCCACAGAGACCTCCCCCACTTAGAGAGGAGGACAGGAAAGGGGGGATAACTTAGTTTCAAATCTGTGTCACACGGGAGGCCCCAGGGATTTACAGCAGAACTGGCCTCCGTCCCAGGCCACCGGACACAGAGCCCAGGGCCCTTTTCTGTCCAGCTGCCATCCTGGGGTGGGGCGTGTGAGCCCAGGCGCAGCACTGCAGCGGGAGCCTGGTTTTCCTCTCCAGGAAATGAAGTGACCTCCTTTCTCTCCCCCACTTCAGCCTCTTCCTGAGCCCCCCTCTAAGCTCCCCACCAGAAGAAACAGGATTTACAAGCCAGCTGCTGTAATCCCTTTAAAATGAGGTTTGGGGACTGTAGGGACTCTCCGGGCGTTTCATTTTTTAAAAGACAATATTCGTGGCTCAAAAGCTAAGATCCCTCTTTTCTCAGGGGGAGTCTCAGGGGCACAAAGGCTGGCCGAGGTGGCCCACAGACCTGGGGACCCCTTGAGGGGTGATCAGACACCCCTGACTTCTCCCTGGCCTCCCAGGAAAGGTGTTAGTGCCGGTGTGCACCAGGTCCTCTCTCTTTCTCTTGTTCATCCATTCTTTCTTTTTCATTCTGTTTGGTTTTTTGAGACAGGGTTTCACTATATAGTCCAGGCTGGCCTCAAACTCACAGTGATCCTCCTGCCTCAGCCTCCCAAGTACTAGGGTTACAGGTGTATGCCACCACCATCTTCTTTCTTGTGCATGCCTCAGTACTGCATAAATGCGCCCACCCACCGTGGAAATCTGTTCCTTTCTCTCTTGAAAAGAAAGCCTTCCAGGGCTAAAGATGTGGCTCAGGGATAGAGTTCCTGCCTTGCACGTGTGAGGCGCTGGGTTCTAGCTGTGGTAGTTCTAAGGGCTAATAATCCCTAGAGCTCCCTTTCCTAACAGCTGGTGCTGGGTGAGACCTGGAGACAGGGAGGGACAGGTGCAGAAGGTGCCTGGGGACAAGGACAGGGCTGAGGCACTTGAGAGAAACACTGTGAGCTGCTATACGCCTGCAGAATTCCCAAAATCTAGGTTCTAAGGTTGGCGACGCAAAGGAGAACTCAGGTCCCCTCTGTACCTGCCAGGCCTTCTTGCTGGCTGTTTTAAGGTGCCACCTCAGGGTGACTGACTTGTCCCAGTTTGCCCAGGACTTTGCCCAGGACTTTAGTGCTTTAGGGCAACCCCGGGTGAATCTCTTGGTCCCAAGCAAACAGAGACAGCTGGTCACCCTGAACCACGCCCACTCTGCTTTAGCCATGCCCCCACTGGAGCCCTGCCTGTTCCCGAGCTGATTGGCAGGTTTGGGTTGAGGCTCTGGGTCTGAGCTTTTATCAAGCACTGCCTTCCCTTCCAACACACATGCACTGCATATACAGATTCTTCTAGCCTGGAGAAATCAATTTAAAAGGAGCCTCAAGCAAAGGCCTGAGTAAACTCTATCATTTTCTAAGCACCACTACGTGTCGAAATCCCTGGGAAGTAGATATGGTTAACTCCATTTTACAGATGGGGAAACTGAGGCTCAGAGGGGTTAAGTGATCTGCACAAGGTAACAGAGCTGGGAAATACGTGTAGTGTTAGATCTCAGGTCTTTCTCCACTCCAGAGTCCTAGTCCTTAACCTCCAGGATGTAAGGAGAGCAGGGGTGTCTCGCCATATTGACACCTCTGCCTCCCCCACTGAGAAGAAGGATAGAGAGGACTCGGGCTGCTGGCCACGCCCACAGCTGCCTGCTGTCCCCAACCCCATGGGTCTCAAACCCAGAGCGGTCACATGGCTGGGTTCTGGGACAGTCACCCCAAAGAGGCAATGCCCCCAAGCCAATAAACCCCTCAAACACCAGAGCCCCTACCTGCAGGAGAGTCCAAGGCTGCCTGACGCCACCTTAGAATAGAAGCCTTTGCCCTAGACGGCTGACTCCCCATTTATACCTCAGGCTGCAGCAGCTGGGGGCCTGCCTGTGGCCACAAGACCGTGACACAGGCTGTGTGCTCAAGGCAGCGGTGGGGACTTTCATCATCCTGTTCTTCAGGGCCCTCCTAATGAGTGCTGGGCGGCAGGTGGCCGCGTCTGGAGAGTGTCAGTTGTCCTGCTGTGTGTGGAGCTCATGCACCCCCTGCAGGGCTTGGCACAGGGCTGCAGCAAAAGCTACCTGGCACCTGTGTGGGCTCTGGGGCCTGCTCCAACTGTCCAGGTGTATGCCAGCCTGTGCATCTTCAGTGTGGTGTGTGCATGGAACATTGCTAGGGGACTTCCACTGCGTGTGTGGACTGTGTCTATTTCTCATGAAAACCTATATATGTCCTATATGGGAGTAAGAGCTCACAGTGTGTGTGCATTTGGGGGTGCACATAAGGTAGAGAGCACTCAATCTGCATTGTGGGGTACACCTGGGGCTGGATGCACAGTGCCGTGTGTCAGGGTGTACACAGCTTCTGAGGGTCATGGGGTACACCTGGGGCGGGTCACTCAGTGTCTACAGGCACAGGTGCCCATGAACATCTGAGGGAGGGACACCCCCTCTGTGTCTGCCATGTAGAGGTTTGTGCCAGGCCTGGGAAGGGTGACCTGCCTGTCTTCTGTCAAGAGAAGTTTGGAGCAAGCAGAAGATACAGCTCTGAAATGGTTCTGACTCCTGAGCCAGGGGCTTGCATTCAGAGCCTGGTGACTTCCTGGCTCATTCCCAGAGCAGACACTGCTATAGTTTCAGCCAAAACAGGAAGAGGGACAGCAGGGCCGCACAGGGACCCATGACACGCCAGGCGCGGGGCTGAATGAGCAGCACACAAATCCATAGCCTGTCCCAGAGCTTTGCATGGCACGTGTCTCATCCCGCAATTACCCAGAAATTCAGCAGCAGCACCCAAGGCCTCCCCTTCTCTCCCTTTTGCAGCACGACGACGGATGCTGCAGCAGGGGTAGACTGTGTCACCGACCCTTCAATCTGGGGAGGCCGTGGCCCCTCCCAGCAACACCTGTGCTGTTTTTTTTTTTTTTTTTTTTGTGGTACTGGGGATCGAACTCAGGACCCCGCGCTTGCTAGGCAAGCGCTTATTCCACTGAGCTATATCCCCAGCCCGACACCTGTGCTGTTGCCCCAGCTCATTATCAGGTGAGAGGACCTGAGCCAAGTGAGCAGGCAGCCCTCCCTCTTCACCTGAAGCTCTTGTGCTGTGGTCATGTCATCAGCCGTCACTTACTGAGGAAGGCCAGACTCTTGTCCTCCTGTTTCACAGGTGAGAAAGCCGAGACAAAGGAGGCGCTGCAGAGGCCGCACAGCATCCCTGGGACAGAGGGAGGGAGCCGGACTGCGCGCTCAGGCTCCAGGGTGCAGAGCGGTCTGGGCTGCTCTGGATGCGGTGATAAGACATCATAGACCGGGCAGCTGTGACCACAGACTCATCTTCCCACTGTTCTGGAGGCTGGAAGGTCAAGGTCAAAGTGCCATTAGGGCTGCTTTCCCTTCCGTAGCACATGGAAGCATGCGGGAATACACTGGCATCTCTCCTTTCTTTCTTTCCTTCTTTTTTAATGGTACTTGGGTTGAACTCAGAGCCTTTGCATTGAGCTTCATCCCCAAGTGGTTTTTTAAAATCTTTTAAAAATTTTGGATAGGGTCTCCCTAAGTTGCCCAAGCTGAATTCAAACTTTTGATCCTCCTGCTTCAGCCTCCCAGAGTCCTGAGTTCACAGGGGTGCACCACTGCCCCTGCCTTCCCTTTTCCTATACGGACACTCATGCTGTAGGACCAGCAGGAAGAGCAGATTCCATGTGCTATACAGATGGGAAGCTGAGGGCTCAGGGCTCTGAGCTCCGGCCTCCCAGCTTGCAACGGGCATGATACAGCAACTCCTTGGGTGCAGAGCACCCTGCTTTCAGCGCCAGCCTCTCTGAGCAGGAGAGGCCCTGCAGGCCGCTCTCTGAGGGACGGGGAGGCAGCTGGGTGGCAGAGCCTGGGCTCTTCCCCAAGGCCTGTTCTTGTTTCCTGGAGTTTCTCAGAAGAGCTAAGCCCTAGTGGCCGCTGTTGCTGTCCCCTGAGACCATGTCCCCGTGCACCGCTTGACCTAGACCCCTTATCTCCAGGCTGCTCCCTGAACCTGAGCTAAGATGGAGACCCTCCTCCACCTCTGGCCTCCAGGATAGCTGAGGCCTCATCTCCAAGCTGATTCCCTGGGGACCCAGCCACCATGGCCTCGGAAAAGTCCTAGAGAGACTTGCTCAGGCCCGATTCCAGACACCTGTCAGCTGGGGACGCTTCATCTGGGGCCTGGAGCTTCCTCAGGTTGGGGTGTCTGCAACGTGCACAGGCTGACAGGGGACAAGAGCCATAGCTGAAGGGGCCAGAGACCCTGCTTGCTACGACTCTGCTTTGCACGTGGAGCTGCCCCCTTACAGGCCATTGCAGGCATTAAGCAGGCCGCTCCTGGTGGGCGCCTCCCTTGACCATCTGGTCCTGCCAGGCAATGGGCCTCGGAAGAGAAAGGAAAGTTCTAAGGGCCCCTACCGAAGTCTCTCCAATTGTCACCCAACAAACGAGGCCCTTTCTACCCAGGAAGACTCCCAAACAGGAAGGTGGCCTATGGCACTGACCCCAGGCCCCATCTCTGCTGACAGGGACCTTTCTCTCTCTCTGTCTCTCTCTCTCTCACATCCCTCCACCTCCTTTGGTGGCTCGGTTCTCCCAACCCTGCCAGGGACAGCCAGTAGGTTTCTTGTGACTTGCTTTCTCAGCCCATGTCCCTTCTTAACATCATAAATTTAAAAATGTTTTTTTATTTAAAAAAAAAAGGAAGAAGAAGAAAAGAAAAAGAGGAGGGAAGAGGGGAATCAGAGGGGGAAAGGAACAACTATAAACAAAACATAAAAGTTATTTAATGGACAGCATAATGAGGCCACGAGGAAACGGCCTGGCATTGATTTTCCCTGACATTTCACCTATTAAATTAAGAGCTTCGTAAGGAAGAGCTCAGATTTTTTTCTTCTTCTTCAGTCAATTAAGATTCTTTCCTGAAGAACAAAGCTGCTATTGTCTGAACTCTATGTGGGCCCAAATTCCTTGATGGGCGTCTGGAGGTACAAGGTGCCCCCTGATTTGGAGGGCTGGGCATGAGGGGCCAGAGTTTAACCCCATAAGCTGCTCCCAAGGGTCTGATGGGCCTCCTAGTTCTTGCCTTGAAATTGGTGCTGGTACCCAGGAATAGCAGGGGTCGCCCAGGGGAGGATGGAGCTGTCACAAGAACATGGAAGAATCTAGAAAGATTCAGCTGCTTCAGGAAAGTCTGTTGAGGGCTACAGTGTGGGTCCCTGAAACGTCACTCTTGCATCCCGAAACTAACCCTGTCCCACAGGTCACGGGAAATCATTGAACAGGGAAACCAATGCACCCAGAGGTTAAATCATTTGCTAGAAGCCACTCATTGGGTTTAAAGGCAAAGTCAGGATTCTCCCCTGGTTTCGGCTGTTTCTGAAGCCACCTTTCATGACACCTGCCACCTCCTCCACATCACTTCGGGTCCTAAGGTAGGTCCAGGATAGGTGAGGCATCCTCAGTCTCTCTGGCCTGTCAGGTGTCCCCACCCCAAACACACTCTAGCCCTTTCCCTCTCTCTCTCTTTCCTGGTGTGAATCTCTTCTCAGCGTCTTCATTCCCAGAGATTCAGCAACAGTTACTGACTGCTCCAAGTCACCCCGCTCAGCAGCACTGATCTCTAAAAGGGCTGAGACTCAGACACTGGAGTCACAGCGACCTGACACAGCGTTGGAGGCTTAGGGCCAAGTTGAAAATGGATAACTTAAAAGGCTTTACAGCTGCTTAAAACTAAACAAAACAAAACAGAATCACCATTAGCATCCTGTACAAGACAATCTAGAAGTGTGAGCCAAGGATGGTTAAGGACCCCAGAATGGGCAGCTTCAAAAAGGTTACCACTCATTCTAGTCCATGTGTCTGCTGGCCTGACTTAGATGCTGGGGCCTGGCCAGGGGGGAGGCTATACCTGGCTCAAGAGCTCTGAGAGTTCACTTCCTCTGTCTCTAATAAATAGCAGCATTATGCGGACAGCTGGTGGACAGAGGCTGTCCAAATACTTCACCCATGCAATGGCAGTGTCCTCCTGAAATCCAGGACCAAGTTTGCCACTTCTGCATGGAGAGAACCTCCCTTGGGAGAATCTCATCCACAGAGGTAAGAGCTGCCAGGGTTTGAGCACCTGTCCCATGCCAGTCCAGCACCAAGCATTCCTCTGGCTCAATGTCATTGGTGATGCTGTTGTATTTATTCTCAAGGTTCACAAGTCACAGAGGTCAAAGAACTGGCCCAAGGTCACACAGGTAGAGCCAAGATTCATCCCAGTTCTGTGTGGCTTTGAGACCAACATGTTGTTTCCAGACTTCCTGCCCTGCCTCTCCAAAGCAGGAGGCCCCTGGATGTGCACTGCCCCAGATGCCACACAGACTTAACCAAATCTGCCCTTTGGACAAGGCACCAGTGAGGAGAAAGTGGGTCCCCCTCTGTGAGCATCTGATGTTTCAACAGCCCAACTCCCTCACCATGGTAGGGGCAGCAGACGGGAGCTCTCCATCTTTCTGTCCTTGTGGAGGAAGCACAACGGATGTCACTCTTTAGTCCTTAGTGTGGGCACATGACCCTGCATGGCCAATCAGGACATTTCATCTTCCCAGGAAACTGATTGGCTGACAAGTGCTGTAACTTCCTTAGTGGATGAATCCATTGAGAGAAATCACAGCTGGACGGCATCACCGAGAGGTGATGGCAACTTAGGAGTTGGGGTCTCCTTGAAGGAGTGGGTCATAAGCGAGTGGCCTTGGGGACTATGTCTTGTCCTTCTCTGGCTCTTACCTTCTCTCTCCACTTCCTGGCTGCCACAAGGTGGGCAGCTGAGCTCCACTGGGCCCCTCCAACCTGGTGCTTCTGCCTCACGGCTGCCCACAGCCATGGAACCAGCTGGCCACGGACTGGAACCTCTGGAACCATGAACTAGGGTTTACCTCTCCTCTGCTGAGCTGTGTGTGTGAAGTGTTTTGTTCACAGTGACACAAAGCTCACTAGTGGAGAGTCTTAACTTCTTATTTCTCATGTGTCGTGCTCTCAGCTACCTACTTTACTCTCTGTAAAGTCAAATCTGATTAGCCCCAGTTTTCCAGATGGGGAAACTGAGGCTTGGCGAGGTGGAGCTGCCAACTCCAGGTCTGAGGATGGGCAGTCGCCAGGGTGACCTTGCTCTGGGGTCCCCTTTTCCAGTTTCTCTCTGCTGGAATGGAAGATAGAGTCCATCCCCCATGTAAGGGGTTGAGGGCTGGGCAAGGACCCAACTTGCTGTTAGGAGACACAAGCTCACGAGGGTAGAGATAGATCTTTCAGCAGCCATTCTTTTTCCCCCATGACCCTTCCTGTCCTAATGCAGCTGTAGTTGTTGTCCTGCCAGCTGGCCTGTCCCCAGCTTGTACAGCCAGGGAGTACAGGATCACCAAACCCCATGGTCTCCAGGGCCAGTGAGGCTGAGGCCATGATTTTCTCCCCTTTGGTGCCCTTTTGGCTTTCTTCCTGGAGCCACCTCCTGTCAGAGGCCCTCAGAGAAGCCTCTGACCACAGGCTCCTGTTCATCCTTTGGCCTGTTGCAGCCCTCAGTGAGGTTTCTGGTATCAAAGGGTCCAGAGCCAGGCCAGCTGCATCCCTGGGATGTGAGCTGTTGGCCTGAACCACTGGGGCCCCACATGCACCTTCCTGGGCCCAGCACTGCCAGGTAAAGCACAGGAGTGCAAATTTCAGGTCAATAACAAAGTAATTTTTTTAAGTATATCCCAGATGTTACATAAGATAAACTAAAAATTGTTCATTTTCTGGAATTCAAATTTAACTGCATGTTCTGTGTTTTAATTTATCTCAAGACCTGACCCTGACATCCATGGGTGACAGCAAGCGTGGGAGGACAACACAAAGGCCGTCTCCTGCTCAAGCCACCCGGGGCAGGGACCATCTCCGTTCCCTGCCTTTTCACAAGAATAATCAGTAATTCATTCAGCCCAGGAACATAGGTGTCTTGATTATTCCTTTTCCCATAGCGACATCAAGGCCAGTGATCTGCCCATGACATCATGGCTACCTGAAGTCACCACACCCAGCCTCATCTTGGTCATTAATTGCAGATGGCTTGCACCTAGGTACAGGCTCCTGGTGTCCCTGAGGGCCATGACATGATGGGAAGACCACCGGGCCATAGACAGCTAAGACACTGGGTTGAATCACATTGTCCCTTGTAACACTAAGCTGCCACAAGCCAGTCCCTTCCTAAGGTGGGCAGCTGTGGCTCACCTGCAGAACCCCTTACTCTTGGGGCACCTTATCCCATCCCACAGCTGCTGGGGGACAATCTCAGTGCTCTGTTGTCCCTTGTTGACAAAATAGGATGCATGAGCCCTGCCTACAAACTACAGAGGAGGCCTCACCCACCATGAACAGAGCAGGAGCTGGGCAGCATGACCTAAGCAGGGAAAACCGGAGTCCTTCCATGAGGCTGGTTGTAAGAGTTCTGGCAGACAAAGCTGTCGCCTATTCAGGACCCCGTGATGCCAGTGTGTGTGTGTGTACCATAGGCTTGCAGTGAGTTATCCTCCCCAGCGCCAGAGAAAACCCATATAAAATAAAGCACACAGAGGACAGTGGCTCAAGAGAGTGAGACAAAGACACAGAACCCCTGTATCCAGCCATCCCTAAAACCAGAAATACAGTTTCTCAATTAATGAGCAAATTATTTCCTTTTTTTTGATTAAGCCAGTTTGGATTTTGATTTCTGCCACTTGCAGCCAAGAGAGTTATGGAGCTACATCTCCCTTCCCAATCAAATAAGTGGTCTGTACCCTGAAATTACTCAAGTTCTCTCCCCTGACAGCTCACTCATCCATCTAAGCTCTACCCCTACCCCAGGGCCTTTGCAGAAGCAACTCCCTCTGGCAGGAGCACAATCCCCAGTGCGTACCTGGCTATCCCTCCACCTCATGAGGTCTCTGCTTGAGCATCTACTCCCTGCAAAGACTCTCACCCCTCACCCCTCCATCGCTCTTCCTCTGTTGCTTGCTAGACCTTTGCTTTTTAAATTTTTTTCATAGCTCTTAATTGTATTATTTAGATGGCCGTGCATTGCTTATGGGTGGGGATGCAGCCTGAGAAATGTGTGATTAGATGATTTCATTGTGTGAACATCATAGCTACAGGGTACCACCAACTATCCACCTGGCTGTGTGGCCTATACTGTCACAAGTGCAGCTCATTGTTGACCAAAATGTCATTAAAACCACACACTCACACCATACATACATATTATCCACATACACTGTTTACATATAATATAGGCAGTAAGTCTATAGTTATATTATAGATACTGTGTGCATGTATATGTATAATACAGTGTGTGTATTTATATGTATAATATATATGTATGTATGTACAGCATTGCATGCCTTTAGTTACACTGTGTGGCTGCCTCAAGGTCCCGCCCGGATCCATCCAGAACATTTCCTGTATGTGGGTATTTTGGCTTTGGGGAAGAGCCAGCCATCACATAGCGCCGGATCCAGTGAAGAAGGTGGAAGAGGACACCATCATGTCTTTAGAAGCCTGTCTCTCACTGGACAGCGCTCAGCCACAGCAGTCAGTGGATCTATGATCACACCTCATAAAGACACTCTGGAAAGAGGACTCCAGAGCTGCTTCAGAAAGTGGCCAGAACAGCAAGATCAGTGTGTTCCAATGTGGGGTGGGGGTGGGGGTATTTTGAGAGAGATTTGTGGCAATTTGCCTGCTACTGTAATAAATGGTAAATGTTAACATGCACCATATTTTTGGCTACACCTATGAAGGATGTCTGAAAACCTACCTGACTCTGAGTGCCTAGGCCACTGCTGAAGACATAGCAAAGCAGCCAGGGGTTCATGGACTTCATGGAGATGACAGTTACCACAGAGGCACAGGGATGCAACACGATGAAACACAGTCAGAAACACGATTCTACACTTCTGAGCAACTCTCAGCATGCTCTGAGTAGAGCTAAACACAGTCGCCTAGTGGTGTTGTCCTGAAGGGTGGCATTTTGAGGGGGGTGAAAGGCAGTGTGTCTTCTGCTGCATTACATTTTTAATTTAAATACTTGCCATCTTTTTCCATGTCCCTCAGATGTGTACCTGTGTGTCCATTAGCAGCCTTCGAGGGGCACGCTCCATGCAGAGCTCCATGAAGGGAGGGAGATAGTTTTGTGCTACTGTGCCCACAAGCCCAGAGAAGGTGCCCAAGCCCCCGGGGAGGGAAGGCCGGCATGGAGGAGGCCTGACTCTGGGGCACTGTGGACCAGGGCCCAGGACTTCTGCCTGCTGGGCGTACCATGTGTTCTTCCTAAGGAAGCTTAAACCAAGGCATGGTCTCCGAGCCTCATGCACCTGCCCAGTGCCCCTGCCCAATGCCCTTGCTTGTTAAGCCCCCCTCACGCTTGCTAAGCCCTGCCCCATGCCCTCTGCAGAGCGCTACAGCCATGGAATCACAAGCACGGGGTTCAGCACCAGCGACCCCAGGGGTCCAGCCCCAGCCCTGCCCCTCACCGGTGGGTGATCCTGGGCACGTGCCTTAATTTCCCTGAGGTCCCTGCCCCTGTGTGTACAAATTGAGATAGGGGCACTCATCTCGTACACTTGGCAGAAGCTTCCACTGATGGAAGAGGAGACTTTCGGAGTCAGCCTGGATTGGGCAAAAGCCCCGTGCCCCCTGTCTGTCCTGGGGCCAGCCATGGCGCTGGCTTTGGTGGACTAAATGAGGAGAGCATGTGACTGTCGGGGCACAGGCTGGATGTATCCGGCACACTCTCTTTCGGGCCCAGGGACCGGCGGGATGGTGAAGAGGTAGGCAGGGGCTAGCTTTTGTGGAGCGGGAGAAGGTGTTCGTGTTTATTCTGGGCCCTGCCCAGGTGGGGCAGCCTCCTCCACGCCTGGAAAGAGTTTGCCCTGGGCCACCTGGGGGAGGTGGGAGAGGACAAGTCCCGCTTGGCAGTGACCTTGCAGAATTTCCAACCCGGGTCAGACCTGGGCACAGCCCACAGGATGTAGCTGGGGCCACTCGCTTATCCCTCTGCCTGGCTGGGTTTAAACTCAACACATTAGGCTCACTAATCGCCCGTAATCACCTTGTTTGAATTAGCATGGCAAGTGCTTCCGACTAAACGGTCTGTTATTCCAAATAACCCTCGGTGGTTTTAATTAGGTTCCCTGGAATGCTTGGCCCCTGGCCTTCTGCTTTATTAGAGAAAGGTCTTGTAAACCACAGGATGGGGTGCAATTTCTGACCTCCCCTCTGCAGATCCCAAAATAAAGAGAAGGCATTTGCCCATCCACCCATACTTTCAACTCTCCCTCGGCTTTATTTGTAAACCCAACACAGGATGGAGGTGAGGACCCCGCCTCACACCCCGCCCTCACTCTCAGTTCCCTCTACAGCCAGTGACCTGCAGGGCCTCGGCCCAGAGTCCCGCAGGCAAACCCTTGGCCCCTCTCTCCTTGGCTTTGGAGTATGTCATCCGTTCTTTCTGTGCAGCCCAAATCCCCTCATTCTGTTTGGCTTCTGCCAACTCTGGGCAGCCGTTACTGCTAACACTGCTCCACCGTACATTTGGGGACACAGGTGCAGAGAGTCATCCAGCAGCTCAAAGGCATGAGCCAGGACACTTCTCAAACTTGTGCCAAAATGCAGAGTTTGATACAGTGGTTCTTGGGTGGGGCCCGGGATTCTGGGTTCCTAGACAACCCCGTGGGGTTCAGGATGGAGCACACTTTGAGAAGGAAGTCGCCAACATGCTGGGTCCAGGGACAGAGGCTAATGGGTGGGCAGGTGCTGTCCTCGCTGCCACCTCATATGCCTCAATCCCATTCCACCCTGTGCCAGCTGATGTTTATCCTGTGCCATCACCTGAAGGGTCCAGGCTGGATACAATTTCCTTGTCAGCAAGCACCAGAGAGAGGCTGGGAGCTCAGGACTCACCCCGCCACCACCACTGCCACCGAGCTTGGGAGTACGGGCATGGCTGGGGCTGGGGACAGGGAAACAAGGACCAATGTCTCTTTCCTAAGTGAAGCCCCAAACTCTGAGTTCCAGCTTGTGCTGGCCTCCAGACCCTATGGTGCCCAGGGCAGCAACCCAAAGTCTTAACTGCTCATCGGAAATGAAGGAAACAGACAGGGAAGCACACGGGGCATCTTCAGTTGATACTTGCCGATTACAGAAAGGCAGGAGGAAGCTGCTCTATCCAGGACCTGTGAGCAATGCTGGAAGTACAGAGGGGCAGAACAGACACTGCACCTGCCCTTTTGGGATCTCTGGCATGGAGAAAGTTGAGAAGAGTGAAGGGACCTGAACAGAGAGCTTCCTACATCCAGGCCCTATGGCCCGGGCGTTGCAGGCCTTCCCTTGTGGCCCAAAAGTGAACGATCACAATGTCCTCACAGTGGAAAAAATGGAAGATCAGAGAGGGTGAGTCACTTGCCAGAGGTCACACAGATGCTGGTCAATGACACAGCCAGAGTTAGAAGCTGGGCTTCCAAACAGAGCCTGTCCCCATCAGAACCAGGCAGGTGAACCAAGGATTCCAAGGTCCTCGGGGTGCAGCGGCCACAGAAGAGTGGTTTTATTTAAAGGCGTGAGAGTGGTAGAGGACATTTTTCCTGTCCCCACCCTGACATCACAGTGAACCTTGAGCTGCTAAATTGAGTGAGATAGGGCAAGGCCAAAGGTGAACAGGGCCCGGATTGCAGCCCACAGGGCCGGGAAATGAGCTAATTAGGACCTTTCAGCGGTGCTGGCCCACGGCAGCCGCTCCAGCTGGTCCTGGGCGGACAGAGTCCTCTCTGGCCCTGGGTTCAGAGGTCAGCCCTGTCTCTGGAGGAAGACAGCTCTGTCCCTGCCTGGCTGCTCCTCTGAGCCCTCGGATGCCAGCCTTAGGAAGGGGAGTCAGCCCCCACCACCCCTGACAGGCAGCTCACTTCTGTCCTAGGGCCAGATGGGCAGTTGTGGGCAGGCATCCTGGCCGTGGCTAGCAGAGAGAGTATGGGCCCACTTCAGCCTTGGCCGTGGTGCTTGTCAATTCACTTGTCTAGACTGTGAGCTCCAGGACACAGGAATGAGCTGCCTAATCCATGCGTCCGAGGGAGGGGCTGGAACACACTATATGGTCAATAAATATTTCCTGTATGAACTAAGAGTGAAATCAGCCTTGCTGGCCAGGGTGGCGATGATATACCGGTTGGGCTGAGTGGGGCTTTAATCCAGCACCTCAGGTGGGTCATTGTTTTGGTGCTGGGCACAGGGAATTCAAAATGTCACTGTGACCCTGGGGAGCAGCAGCCAAGTGAGCAAGCCTTCTAGTTCTTTCTAGATAGCTAAGTGTATGCCAGAGTATCCAGGAAGACTCCTCAGAGGAGGTGGCCTAGAAGGAGGTGAGCTCTAAGAGAGCAGTGAGGTTGATTAGGTGCAAACTGGAGGGGCCACCAAATGCAAAGTCATCGGCAAGAGAAAGGACGCAGCGGTTCTGTTCGTCACAGTGAGGAGAGAAGGTCTCTGTAGGGCTCCTCCACCCACACTCCAGGCATCAGGTCTGTGGTCTCAGAGGCCCACATTGCAGTTCCTTGATCCAGGGCTGACAGGGAATTTAAGTGATGAAAGGGGTCCAGAGTAAAGGCAAATTAATATTTATTAAGGATGTTGAGAGGCACCAGGTAAATAGAGTGAAGGTAGACCTGGCCTTGGCTGTCTGGGAGCTTCTAGGGACAAGGATGTCAACTGCTCACACAATATGTGGTAGATACGAGGTGCGACAGAAAAGCACAGCGTCGTGTGTTTAAATTTTTTTAAAAAAATTGATTATAGTAAAAGGCACATTGTCACTAATCCCCCTCAGTATCCTCCCCTCGCTTCAAACACACTTGTCCCATCAGTGGTGCTACTTTCTGAAGCAGTTCTAGAAGTCCTCTTTCATGAGTGTCTTCAGTTATACTGGGCCAGTTGTTTCAATGTCCTGAATCCATTGAAAATATTTCCCTTTCATGATCATTTTGACTTTGGGAAAGAGCCATAAGTCACATGGTTCCAGACAGAGTGAATAAGGTGGGTGAAGACACCATCATGGTTTTATGAGCCTGCCTTTTCACTGGACAGCACTATGACACTAGATTATTTTTTAGTCACAACTCATAAGGACACTCACGAAAGACTTCTAGAACTGCTTCAGAAAGGGGCAGGGATGATGGTACAAGCGTATCTGAAGGAGGATTTTGAGGGAGTTGAGTGGCAATATGTCTTTTACTGTAATCAATTTTTTATTTAAACTTTGGCTGTTTATTTCCATTACACCTGGCACAAATGGATTGGGGCCGTGGAGAGGAGACACCAGTTGGATCATGGGGAGAGCTGACCCCATCAGTGGGGTGGGCAGGGAGTCAGGAAGGGCTCTGGGATCCCTGAGGTATGAGCTTTCCACATCTCCTCAAACACCATGTGCTCAGCATAATACCTGGGCCCATGAGGCTTGAACTTGCAGAAAAACAGGACCCCTGTGAATTCATTTTATCCACACCAGACTCTACAAGGAAAGCACCACAAGGGATGTACAGGTGGGTAAACAAGGCTCAGTTGCCCAGGGTCTCAGCATAGGTATGGGGTAGTTTTGGGGCCTGACCCCTCAGTAGGTCAGGCCAGTTGTCATCCCTGAGACTCCATCTCCTCCTTCGCACACCTAATTTGGAGATAAGTGGTGGGAAATCTTGGTTTTTTTGTTTTGTTTTGTGGTCTTTTTGAGAGAGGGTCTCGCTACGCAGTTCAGGCTGGCCTTGAGCTCACTCTGTAACCCAGGCTGGTCTCGAACTGGCAAAAACCCTCCTGCCTTAGCCTCCTGAGTGCTGGGATAACAGGCGTGAGCCCAGCAGCTCTCAATCTCTCTCCACTGCAGAGCTGAGACTTTCCAGCAGAGCTGTCCATTCCACAAGTAAGGTGATGAAGGAGCTCAGGTCAAAGACATGGTGGCCACCAACAAACCCAAGCACGGAATATTCCAGAACCACAAGTCACCCTTAAGGGAAAGTGACTCAAGAAAAAATTCTCCTGGTCATCTGTTAGAAACCTTCTTTTTCTAAGGGAGTCACTGTTAAAGGACAGACAAGAACACAATGTAAAGTCAGAAAATGTTTTTAATGGTCATTTAATAAACAGTACCTTCTCTTGCAAGCCCTGTGCTGGGTCTGTAAGATAAGGAGAGTGGGTATAGGAGTGGAAAAGACCCACGAGCTCAAGAAAGTCACACTGCGGGCAAAGGAGACATGGCAGAATGTATGGCGGGCTATAGTGCAAGGGACAAAGGACCATGGGATGGAAATGTGTCACTCGTTGGATGTACAGGGAGGGTTAAGGCTGGTGAACTTGAAGGGTGGAGCCATCACTGAGGGCTGGAGGGTAGGGAAAGGCTTTCCCTGGAAGGAAGGACTTGCTGGGTCGTGAAGAATGGGGGAAATGTGATTAGACAGGGATGGGGGTTGGGTGGCAGAAGCAATCCTGTTAGTTTCTGTCACCCCTGAAGCAAATCCCTTTGGTGTGTAGGGCAGCCCGCACCGGCTCTCAGTTTTTATTAAGGAAAAATAAAATCCAATTTGGGGCTGGTGCACTAAGGAGAAGACAAAGCTAGGACCTGGCCATGGGAGAAAGTGGCCCTGTGAGCAGGAAGGATGAGCAGCCCCACGGCCGACCACGGAGATTTTCCATGCTCCTAATGTTCTCCAGGAGGCCTGGGCTCACGGAGCAGAAACGCCAAAACTGGCCCAAGAAATTAGAAGTGGGAGTTTTCCGCTTACAACCGCTAGAAAAGCCTAGTGCTTGGGGAGCAATGGCATCCTCAAGGGACGTGAGTTCATACTGTGTCATGTCTGAATCTCTCAGATGGTGGCTCTGGAATGGCTGGAGCCCCTTGGCTTCAGTAAGACCCCTGGCAACTGGGCCATCAGGGCAAGGGTCCTGCTCTTCCCTCTCCAGATCTCAAACTCTCATGTCAGTGCCTGTCACCAGGTGAGACACACACAAGGACGACCTGTCCCTACCTCGCACGGCTCCCCCGCCATCCCGGCCAGGGGACAAGGAGCCCAGAGCTGGCCCTGTGCCCCACCTGCCCCATCGCTGCAGCAGTCAACCCCAACGCGGCAGTGAGCAGGCAAACGGAGCGACATTTAAGTCAAAGCCTCGCATATCAGTTTTGATTTCAACTGGAATCGCCCCTCTCGGCTGGATTTCAAAAGACAGCGTTACTAATGAGAAACACACAAGTTCTGAAAATGAAGTTAACTTCTTAAAAAAAAAGAGGGGGGTGCTTTTCTTTGGCTCTGTTGATATATATTAGAACCACATTGTCTCAGGGAAAAACAGCCGTTCTGCTTCTGAACAGAAATACGGGAGCCCTTGTTCCGGGGAGACCCAGGGAGCCTGGTGTCCCAGCCTGTAGCATCTCTCTAGACTTGGAGAGATTTTTGTTTTTTTAGGGCCCTGGGAATTTGTGACTGCAATTTAAAACAGCGGAAAAGGGAGAAGGACTGAAGTAGGCAGAAATGAATTTTTGAATGCAAATGAACAGTTAGGATTTGTTTAAAATCGCTTCTCGTTTGCTGTTTCTGAGAGAAGCAGGAGACGTAGACTCCAGACCCAGGTTTGTAGCCCGTCCCGCTGGCCCTTGCGTTCCCCAGCCCTGGGTACCAGCCTGTCTTCTGGTTCTGGAGGGGACGCGCATCCCACTCAGGCCCCCAGAGAGGATCAAAGAAACCCAGCAAGAGGAGCCTGGCCCATGGGACACTCAGCCTCTGGCCTGAAAGTGGCCCTTGATTGATGTCCTCATCATCCAGGAGTTGTTGGGCCCAGCAAGCTTGAGGGGGCCTGGCTCTCTGGAGAATGCTTCCCCCTGTGTCCTGCAGACATGATTTGCTGGAGAGCCACTGCCCCTCCATGGAACAGAGTTGCATCCAGAGCTGATAGAAACCACCATCTCCCCCGAAGGAGCAGGAGAGAGGCCCAAGCACAGCTGGAACCTAAACAGAGCAGGAGACCTGGCTCTGCATATTCCAGGGCAGGTTCCTCCCAGAACCTCCAGGCATTACTCTGAGCTGTCCACCTCCGGTGCCACCCTCGTGGGTAGCAAGGACCTCGGGAGGCTTTCCAGTGCCCCTTCTCTGGGATTCAGTTTATCCCAGTGTGTCAAAAGGAAGTGGGATGAGATGACCCTGTGCTATGGTCCCTTTTGGAGCCACTGGCTCTCCAGTCTATGAGGGCTGAGACTCCCTCTGGCTGTGAAATGGTCGTAAAATGCCCAGGACGGAAGCTGCCCAAGAAGGCAGGGCATCCATTCACAGCCCCGACAGCTTTCATCATCAGACCCTCATCATCAGCGACCCCACAGTGCGGCTGGGCAAGAGGAGCTCAAAGGTCTGTAAAAGCCAGGGTCAGTCCCCACCCAGGGAGTCTGCAAAGGGTGAAAGATGCATTTGTCTGCAAGCCAGCCATGGTTCATGCCTGGGGGAAAGTCAGGAGTCCACAGGAACGAGTGGGGTACAGGTACATGTGTCCCAAACACACTGCTGGCCCCTTGCCCCTGTGCAAAGAGGAAGTCCCGCCATGATGGAATCTGGTTTGGACACAGGAATGGGGTCTCACACGATCGCAGCCTGCTTTGGGCTCCACATGGCTCTGATCTAGCCCCTTAGCTTCCCCAGGGTGTAGGTTCTACGAAATAGCACCTTTGCATTTTGCAAAAGCAGCCTGAAGACCCACAGGGGGCCCGTCTCTGCTCTCCAGGCGGGGCTCTCTCTTGAGGCCTCTGGGCCTTTAGAAATTCCCTTGGCATCTAGAGGACAGTGGGGAGGGGTAGCATAAATCACAGAATAGTGTCCCCAAAGACCCCAGATCAGGTCTCAGCCTGATCCTCTCCAGGCCTTAGCCTTTCTGAACCTCCGTCTCCCCAGCTATAAACTGGGGCTGCCTCACTTCGGAGATTCTGGGAGGACAAGGTCTGTGACTGGCTTTCTCTGATATGAGAAGAAGAGGCTTATTGGGATTGTAGTCAGTTACTGAGTGCTCTGTGCACGTGTAGAAATGATCTGGGGGCCAAATTAGGAGGGGGCTAAAACTCGTCCTAGCCCTCCGTCTCAGCACGTCTTTCTATGTCAGAGGCTGGGCTTGGTGTGTGCCATGCCTGAGTCAACTAGAAGCAACAGTGGCAGCCCCCTCCCCATGGCCAAGGAGAGAACAGGGTGGCATCTTTACAAAGTTGCAGACCAAGCTGCCGTGGTTGCTGGGACATCCAAGCCCCAAGACCTCCCAGAGGCTCCATCCTGGGCATCTCCCCAGAGTCAAAGGTCTTAGGATCACGGCCCTTGCTGGAGCTAAGTTAGCTGGGCCTGTACCGAACCCCTCCTTGGCGGCTGTCCCAGGCCTGCCCCCTCTGCCTCTAGGGGACGCATTTCCAGCCAATGCCAGACCCCGACCCAGCAAGCCCCAAACCCTTTCAGTCACCTCGAATGCACAATGTTTTTTTCATTAACGTCGGGCTCCTCTGCTCCCCTCCCCAGCTCCCCAAAGAGGCCCCCAAGCTTGTGCTTCCTCTCGCTGTCTCTGCAACCTCATAATATCCTCAGGCAACTGGAAGAGAGAAGGCAGTGATCTCAGCTGACAGCCATGCGCTGCGGCCCTCCGCCCACGACCCTCCGCCCACCGACCCTCTGCAGAAGAGCAGCCCTTCCTTCCCTTTGCCTACAGTGGAGCCGGTGCCACTCCCAAGCGTCTCTCCTGTGGGGTCCCTCAAGGGCTCTCCCCCAGGGACAAGCACTGACCCAGGAGAGGCCACCCACTGGCCAGATGTGTGCTCAATGCTGTCTACCCCAGCGTCCCTGTGACAGATGAGGAAACACCAGTGTCTTATTCTGACTCTCCTCTCAGTGAAGACAACACTGCGCCGGTCCCTGGGGGCTCCTTATCCAAAATGTCCCTCCACCTTCCCTGCGGTGCATGTGCTCCCGCCAGCTGTTCCGAGCCTGCTGACCCAGCACTTCCCGCCTCTGCTCGCCACCTCTGTCTTCCCGGTTCTTCCCTTGAAAAGTGCTGACTTCAGACAACAGCAGAAATCTCACTCTGGAGGGGATGGACCAACCTGCGACCCAAGGACTCACAAGGGAACACATTTTAACTTTTTTTAAAAATGAGAACAATTTGGCTTAGGGTCACTTACTTCTTCGTTTAAATTCCAGCTCTGGCTCTTCCTGGCCACATAACCCTGGCTATGGTGACAAAGGAGGAGGGAAGGATGGAGGAGGAGGATGTGGAGGAGGAGAAGGAATTTTTTTTTTGATGCTTTTTGCAAATTGGAATCAGTGGTTCTAACTTGCCCTGAATTTCCTCCCCATCAACGTCAGACAGGACAGAGGTTACAATTCACAGTGGTTTCAAGCTGCCCTGTCCAATACCGCAGCCTTGAGGCACACATAGCTATTTAAAGTAGGCTTATGGCTGTGTCTAGATGTCCCCCTAAAGCCTCATGAAGTCAGAGATGGCCGGATCTATGGTATGCAATGCTGAGATCAAGGGTTGGTACTGGCATTGATTCTAGGAGTGAGGCTGCCCCACCCTGGGTGTGAGCGCTACCTACCTTAAAGGCGGATAGCCTGGATAGGACATAAGGGACAGAAACAAGGTTGTGGCTTGCTGTCTTGCTACCTTTTGCCCGCCATGCACTATTTCTCTTCTGTCATGTCCCTCTGCCGTGCCACTCTGCCTTGGAGCCAACCCACTATGAACCGAAACCTCTATAAACTGTGAGCCAAATAAACTTTTACTCCTTTAACTTTGAGTATTTGGGTATTTTTGTCTCAGCAATGAGGAAAGTGACTAACACAATTAGAATCAAATAAAATTTAAGATCCAGTTTCTCAGTGGCATTAGCATCTCATCAGGATTCCTTGGACACACGAGGCCTGGCAATCAGACAGCACAGATGGGTCCTAAAGCACCAGTCAAAAACATGGGTCCCTGCACAGGCTGCCTGAATTCTGATCCTGGCTTGCCAGCTAGATCATCCTGGGCAAGTTACTTAGTTCCTATCTGCCTCAGTTTCTCCATCTGCAAAAAGGTGGCAATTATCGATACCACACACTTCTTAGAGTTGTTTCAAAAACTAAATGGATTAATATTTGTTAAGCATTTGCAAAGCACTTGGCATATCAGAAAGACTACTGAATAAATAAAATCAGATGACACTCTGCAAGAGTTGGCCTTCTATGAACCCCCACCCACATACCTCTGTCATATTCCAGATTCCACACCAAATAAGTCACCATGTGCTAGCTCCTTTAATTTTATATTTGTACGTAATTTAACTAACAACTATGAATGCAAAGAACTCAAGAAGGATATGCGTCACAAGCCAGAGCTCTGAAAGATACAGCTACTGACCTCTAAACTTTACCCAGAGTTGCCTGGTGATCAAGACCAAAAAGGAAAACATGACAGATGATTTTATTCTTGTCTGATGACCAGATGAATTTACGTGCTTCTTCTTACCCAAGATCTGATTAAAAGAGAAATCCTGATATACATGTGTACCACTGTGGATTTTGTTGAAGTCTACCTGCAAACCTCTGTTTAGGCAAGTTCCTAAATTTCTAAGTTCCTGCACACACCAGTTGTAAACTCTCCTGGGCTGAGCTTTTATTTCCACATACCCTCTGCCCCAAAGATGTAAGTGTTTCTCCTTGACTTTGACCTTTTATTTTCATGAAACCAGTACAATGTGCTCCAGCTGCATCCCAGCCTAGCACACCTATCCCCCAGCAGGGAGCTCCATCAGAGCTTGTGGGCCTTCTTATCATAGGGCCCCACGGCCTTGCCCAGTTTCTGTCACAGGAACAAGGTCATAGGACCCATTACAGAGAGAACCAGCTGCTGGACCAGGGACAAATGGTGGGGAGAGTCGTGTACTGTCAGAGTAGCGTATCCAGGGCCAGAGATCTGAGCCACACTTGGGCCTGGCTCAAGGTGGGCATCAGTCTACTGAGCAAGGGTCAGAGAGGAGCCTTGGGAAGTGCACGGTGTGGCGTCCCACAGAGCCATTGAGAAGTCCGAGGTGTAGTAATGAGGTGTAGTAATGTTAGGTGTGAAGTGGTCCTGCCCTGCAGCTGCACCTGGAACTGGCCAAGGTGCTGTCCTACCACAGTGAGTCCAGAGTGCTCTGCCTCGACAACATCTGCCCTGGCCAGTGGGCTTCCCTCCTGGGTCTCTGGCCTCCCTGAGCTCCATGCCAGTGGCCAAGCTCATCTCCAGCCAAGAACCAGAGCCTCCACCCATTTCAGAAGGGAAGTCTAGAGGGTCAAAAAACTACCAAGGCCCAAAACTCAGACAGCCGATGACGAATGATGCAGAGGAGAGGGTATTTGGTTTAAAACTCTTGCTCATGGATTGAATTGTGTCACTGTCCTAAATCCTTATGTTGGTGTCCTAGCCTCCAGGACCTCAAAATGTTACTATAGTTAGATAGGCCCCTAAAAGAAGTAATTAAAGCAACATGAGGCCGTAGGTCAAAAATCCAAGTTGACTGAGTCTTTATAAAAACAGATTAGGCCAGTACTGGTAACGCATACCTGTAATCCCAGCACGCTGGAAGGCTGAGGCAAGATGACAGAAAGTTGGAGGCCAGCCTGGGCAACTTAGCAACTGTCTCAAAAATTTAAAAAGGGGTGGGGGTGTATGTTGGTGTGAAGGTTCTGGGTTCAATCCCTAGTAAAGTCTGGGTTAGAACACAGGCGTACACATGGGAAAGACTAAAAGAAGAGAAATGGCCGTCTAGGAGAGGCAACTTAGAAATCAACCCTGCTGTCATCTCGAGCTTGGACTTCTCAGCCCTGAAAGCCCCCATGAATTGAACTGCACACCCCAAACAGGGCCCCCAGTGCATCCCATTGCTCAGGCCAATGAGAAAGAGAAGGAGCACACACTGAAGGCCCAGGGACTAGGTTCCAGTATGAAACCTCATCTTAGGGCCCCACCCCTGCTGGCCACAGTTATCCAGCATAGGAATCAGGAACCTGGGAATCAGAAACCCTTCTCCCCCCACAAGAAAAGCTGCTCGGAGCTGTGTCCCAAACCAGGTCTGTTTGACGTCAAAGCACAGATCCTTCACACCATGCTCTCGAAAAGACACAGGACACCCTCCAACATGGAGCCGAGGACTAGCAGAGAGAGGGATGCTCTGTCCGTAGTTGGGAATGTTACCTAGATCTCCACTCTCCCAAGGCCTGGCAGACCCCACACAGGCTGCCGACCAACCCAGACACTGCAGCCAGGTGCCCTGCTTCGGGGCCTAGGTCCCTGGATCATTCACCCTGAGTGACGACCCCTCCCAGAGGCAGAGGAGGAAGAGAGGCATAGAGAATAGAGAGGTCAGTTGTTTGCCCAGGGGTCCCTTCCAGCCCCAGTCCCTGGAGCCAGCACTCCATTCCCAGCTATGTCTCTGCACATCGGCACAGTTTCGAAAGTTTCATTGTTTTAGTTATAAAGAACAAATAATGTGCATCCATAGCAGGAAGGGAAACACTACCAGCTTCCAGTCACTATACCCAGGGCAGGTGAAGCAAGGAGCAGGGGAAGCAGGGGTGGCTGTGGCTTCCAGAGGATGGAAACCGACGCTGAGCTCTGAGGCCAAAGCCAATCTGCATAGCAAGGCGGGAGGTCCTGACACGCAAGCGCCAACCCTCTGTGAGCAACTGGTCACTCCGTGGGGCTGGTCCCTGCAATGCTTATGGAGTCCCCTTCCTGCAGGGAGCAATTAGGGATCACAGCTCATCTGCCTAATTAAAGCACACTGTCAAGATTAATCAATCCTAAAGCAGTGGTTATCATGGGGAAATGCTTAAAATGTACTAAATGAAAAAGCAGGACGTTGTAATGTCCACAGCATGTTAAAATCCTATCTGGGCTTCTGTAGACGGATGTGTCACAGTGGACAGCCATTCACCCTTCTCTGGGTAACAGGATGTTAACTTTCCTCTGAGCACCCAGGGCCACAGGAGGCCCCACCCAGAGCCTGGACACAGAGATAATGCACAGGTGACAAGGCTGAGAGACAAAGAGAAACCGAGCCCCTAGACCAAGCTGCAGACATATGAGCCAATAAAATCTCTTTGCTTAGCCTATTCTGCTAAAGAATTCATTGGTGTATGTATGCAAAATACAGAATAGATATCCTGTACAAATTTAATTATACCCACCCTTATTTGAAGCAGTTTATAGCTTCTTTTGCTCTTAAGACCCCAACATCTGCTAGAGTCTACACATCCCTCACCTCAGATGTCTTTTGCAGCCTCATCATGACCCCGCCCTTCTCTCTACATTAATTTGCTCCCTTCTGCCACAGGGACTTTGCATATGCTATTTCCTCCTCTTTGAACTCTCCTTGCCTCACATCTTTAATTACATAGCTATGCTTCAACCCTTCAAACTGGGAAGAAAGAACTTGAGTTCTGGGACAACTTTGTTGGGATTTTTCCCTCAGGTAGGTACTTCGCACTGTGATTTTCACCACATGCAGCCAGGAAGTCATGTCCCCTAGTGAAATGATCCTGAATCACACAATAGAATTAAAGCTTGGTGACCCTGGGATCTGTGGGCATCGAGGTGTTTGGCCACCTGGTCACAGCCAAAATGACAGCAGGTTAGAAGGAGTGGACCAGGTGGCTAGAAATGAGGATTCAGGTCCAACCCTATAGTTCACTCACTTTAGGTGGGATTTTGAGGGAGTACCTGTCCTTACAGGGCCTTGATTTCTATCCACAAAACAGGGAAGATGGGATCCATTGATCAGGTCAGTGTTTTCCAAAATGCTGCAGGATTCTGACTACAAATCTTATTTGTTCTCAAACAATATCAAAAGTAGGAATTCAGAGTGTGGTCAGATAAAAGCAGTGGAGATCTGTCCATTTGCCACTCCTTTTGCCAGCCTAACACCCATCCCAACACTTACACCTGTGCACACACACGTACATACATGCATTCGTGTGTGCACTCAAACAAAGGCTTGTACGCTTGTGCGCACCACTGTAGGCACATGCGCATGTGCAAATGTAGCAGCTGCAGTCTGCAGATTTCTGCAAGCCGGCGCTGGGCTCACATCCTGCAGTCTTCAGCCTGGGTCCTCTCTGAACCACGCCCATCTCAGCTGCTGGAGTCCTTGAACTTGTTTACTTTTATATCAACTCTGCTTGATTCTAATCTTTTCCCCATTTATGCTTTATTTCACTCATTTCTTAGATGTTCTAACTGGTTGGTGTGTGAAGGACCATGTGCCAGGCACGATGCTGGTAACAGTGGTGCCCAAATGAAATGAACACAGCCTTGCCTTCGACTCATGGTCCTCAGGGAAGGAAATACTAAACCAGCATCGACGCAGAGGGTGCCTGACTGCCGGCGTGTGGTGGGAAGGGAAATTCCAGAGTCCCAGAGCACACAGTCCCAGGTCTGGCCAAGCCCAGGCAGGCAAATGACACTCAGGTGGGATAAGGACGTGGGAGCCCGAGGAAAGGAAGAACGTTCAGAGAAAAGCAGTAGCATGTGCAAAGGCCCTGAGTCTGAGGATTGGCATATCTGGGAGCAGAAAGAAGGGCAGGTGACTGAGGCCAAGGGCAGGGGACTCTGGGGAGAGTGAAGTGGGTAGGGGGGCAGTTGGGGCTGGGCAGGGACTCTGAGATTGTGTCAAGGAGGCTGGTCTTAAGAGAAATCTGAAGACCTCAAAAAGTACAAGCCTAGGGCTGACACGCTTATACTCAGCATATGTACTACTGTCATGGTCTCTATTCTAGAGCTGGGAGATAAAGCAGCTTTTAAAAAGAGACAAAACCACCACTGTCTTCTTGCATTCACATTTTAATGGCAGAGGGAGGTAGAAATTATCAAAACAAAGCAGGGAAGCGGACAGAAGCACGGGGATCCAGGCTTTGGTAGAGACTGAAATTCGGAAGGCGGGTGGGACAGACTCTTTAAGAAAAAGAAAGAAAAATTATAAACATCATTTCAGATCCTGGGCCTTGGAACCTGCAAGCAAGGGCCCTTGTGTCCGAAGGAGTGGGGAAAACTCAAGCATTGGGACAGGGGGTGAGATTGAGATGGGGTGACAGACAGGGTTTGGTGACAGGGTGGCTTTGAGGAGCATTCAGGAGGTTGAGGGGTACACTGAAAGTGCAGGGAAGATCAGCCAGACAGAAGCAGCAGCCTGGGCCACAGGAAACCTGCCAGGAGGAGGCTGATGCTAGTGAACAGAGTGATGGGTGGCAGAGGGGAGGCATCCGAGAGGTAGTCTGGCTCAGACTGGCATCTTACAGGATCCTCAGGGGCAGGAGTGGAAGCCCTGAGGCCAGCCAACCTCCTGGCCCACTCTAAAAAGAGAGACTTCCCAGACTCTGAGGTATGGCAAACCACAAAGCAGACAGCAACAGGGCCACGTGTAAAGGACACCTGCATGCCAGTTGCACAGGAGGCTGAGGCAGGAGGATTGCAAGTTTGAACCCAGCCTGTGCAACTTTGAGATGGTCTCAAAATAAAATTTAAAAGGGTTGAGGATGGAGTTCAGCAGTAGAACCCTCATCTAGCATGCATGAGGTCCTGGCTTCAGTCCCACCATGAGAAGAGGAGAGATCTCAACATAGTCAAGTAGGTGGCTGGCAGGAAAGCAGGGAGGAGGGCAGTGAGGACGGAGATCCCCAAAGGTGGACAGAAAATCCCATGACAATTGTTGACAAGGTAAACTGTGCTGTTCTGCCTGCAAACACAGCTCCCTGGTGAAAGGTTCCTTATCGGTCTTAGGGGTGGCAGGGCCTTTGCAAAGGCCATCTACATCCCCAGCCAGCACGTTAGAGCGCAGGAGCCCAGTGGCAGCACAGTGGATGGGAGTGAGACAGGTCCTTGGGAAGAGAGTAGAGTCACCCTGCCCCAGAGGTGCAGCCATGGGACACTGGGGCACTGACCTGCGCAGCCTGGATTTCTGCTTGGCCAGGAAAGGAAGAAGCCCAGGCTGGCACGGGGGCTCGAGGTTTTGGTGTGGCAGAGGAGATCTGAGGACTGAGACACCCTATCATGACTTAAACTTCCTGGAGTGTCAGGCAGGTGGCTGCCACCATCCTCGGGCCATCCTGTCCCTGACAGTTCACCTTTTGTGGCCTGTGCCAGCTTCCTTGCAGGCCATGCCCAGGGAGGCAAATATCCAGTCACATCCTCTGGGCCAATGGGCTGCCGGCTGGAGCGTTCTAAATCCTCCCTGCCCCTGGGGGGGACAGCTCCCAAGAGCTTCGGGGTCCCCGGCAAGCCAGAGGCTGAGGAGCCCTCAGTTGCCTGCATTGCAGCCTGGACACCTTGTCCAGAGACAGAGCAGAGACGGGGGCTGTAGACCTGGCTTATCTCCCAGCACTGCGAACTCTGTGGGCTTGGGCATGCTGCTCCACCTCTCCAAGCCTTCTTTTCCTCATCCGTCACATAGGCATTGTACCAGTAATGCCCTGTGCAGCAAAGTGCTCAGTAAGTTATTATTTACAGACCTGCATCCAAGGCTACTAGGCCCACAGTCACAGGGGCAAGGACACTGATGGCTTTATAGCTAGAAATCCAGAACATCCAGGTGCCTACCTAAGGGCCCTGAGCTGCAGGAGGCTGATCCAGAAATGAAAAATCCAAAGGCTGTGAGACCTGCTTGTCACTGGAGTCCACCCCAGGAAGAGGGAAATGGGTCTAGGCTGCTCAGAGGTAGCAGGTGACAGATCTTGCCACACACGGGGATTGCCCTTGGGAGGTGACCAAAGGCTGGTGTCTGTGGCAGGAAGCTGGTTGTGGCCAGAGAGAGGAACTTCTTCCAAGTGAGCCAGGCTGGGTCAGGAGTCTGCCTCAGAGCCCCAGCTGGGAACAGCCCCACCATTCACACTGCCAGGAATAGCTGTGAGGTGACTCCCAGGTAACACTGAGGACTCCTGGCCCTAGGATGGGGCCAAGCACTGTGCTCATGTGGGAAGAACATGATCAAAGCCACCCAGGCCTGTCTTGGTGGAGCTGAAGAAAACTAATGTGTTCTGAGCTACTCTGTGAGTTTCCGTGAACATGAGCTGCTTCCACCCACAGAGCTTTAGGAAGAGGCCGAGGACAGATTTCAGAGAAGTCACAGCGCTGCCCAGCACTGGTATGGCAGACGCAGGCCTCCAAGCTGAGACTGTCCAAGCTCACGCCACATCACCTGGGGCCACAGGACTTCCAGCTCCCAAGTCACCTGCCTGTCTGTCCATGGAAAGTATTTCCAGGCCTGGAGTGAGAGGAATAAAGGGACCAGAAATCCCCAAACCAGCCCCACATCTTAATTGGCCTCAGCTACTCACTTTGGATGTGGGTCAGGAACCTGCCCCACACCCGGGACCAAGTTGGAGGCCCCATGTGGATGGAGCCACCCATCCACTGCTCCTGCCAAGCCCGCAAATCCAACTCGACTGTGATCCCAACCTGGAATGATTTTCTGAGCCTTAAACTGAATGCAGACCTTCTCTGTTTACTGAACCTTGACCCCAGTCAAGTTAGTCCACAAATGAACGTCATCCAGACGGACCCAAGCCCGGACGCCAGCTCCCAGACTCAGCACCCCAAACCTTTGCTCCTAGCTCGGAGCTTCGGAGGATGAGAAGAGGGTGCCAGGGAGCTTATGGGGACAGGGCCTCTCTCAGCTTGAGGGGTCTGCGACAGATGTTAAGTTTGGAAACCTGTCAGAATGGGTGGCTGCCAGATGTCCCCAGAACCCTGGGGTCCAAGGAGAGCAGGCAGCCAAGAAGGCTATAGCTGAGCATGGTGGGGACCATTCCTCAGTTGTCACCCTGTCCCTGTGTCCCTAAGCCTGAGGACTCATGCTGCTCCTGGGTTGCCTCCGACACCTGCTAAGACAGTCGTTTGTGAGCTGGGTGCGAGCTCACAGGCTTGGGGACGGAAGGTCAGCACCGGGGGCTCCTGGTGCTGACCTCAAAGTAGAGCCGTTCAGTGTGCTCATGCATCTGTCTTCCTGCCATCTTGAGTACTCAGGGACATGGCCAGGTAATGGCAGGGGACAGGAGCAGGGACACCAACAATTGAAGCCATCAGAGATGGCCCTTGTGTCTCCTTCTTTTTTCTTGGTATCAGGAATCGAACTCAGGACCTTGTGCTTGCGAGGCAGGTGCTTGTGCTACTGAGCTATATCCCCAGCCCCGACCTTGCATCTCTGACACTGGGGACTCAGACAGAAGGTACACAAAGCCCACAAATGAGTCTTTCCCCAGAATGAGGTATCTGCCCTGCTCACGTGGCTGGAAGTGGGTCTCTCCCTTGGGACCAGGTTGTTTTCTGGAGGCCCGGTGGAGAGGTTGAGGTGGGAGCAGGGCAGGCCTGGGGCTCAGTGGCTCATTAAGGAAGGGCCCCCATGCCTGGGTGGAGTAGGGGCAAAACCCACTTCACAGACTCCCACATGGCAGGAAGTAAGTGTAGGGTGGGCATGTAACTCCACAAAGGCCCCAGAAATGAGATGGATCTGACAACCTCTGCAACCAACACTGCCAACATAGGGCACCTCGCCCAGCCTCAGCCTCTCTGTGGACAGTCAGCTGTAGGTAGGCTAGAGCAAACCATGGGGACCCGAAGAGGCCCAAGTCAAAGTCCTCACTTTATTCCTGTATCTCAGTCTGTAAAATGTTGCCTAGCAAAGCCAGACATAGTGGCACATACCAATGATCCCAGCACTCAGGAGGCTGTCAGGAGGATGGCCATGAACTCAAGGCCAGTCTGGGCTATACACAGTGAGTTCAAGGCCAGCCTAGCACTGGCATAATTCAGCACATAGAAGACAGTGCGGGTGTTCAAACTGGGGTTACACCTGGCATGAGTGCTTGCCCCACACCACCCCAAGGAGATTGCCATCCTGAACCCCCACAACAGTGCAGTGTGCCACCTCCAGGGGAAGCCCAAGGCCAGACCCTGCCTTCGAGAGCATGATCACCCCTCGCTGGTTCCACGGGAAGGCGTGGAAGGGCTGAGAAGCCCCAAGTACAGCTACATTTTCAAACCTTCTCCTAATCCGAATGTCAACACCAGTGGAAACAATATGTTTATTTTCAGACCTCCTGCCAGAGCGGATTAATTTCTACAGGCTCAAAGCCCATTCTGGAGCTGTAATGTCTCAGTTTTACAGAAGAGAGGAAGGAGGAGGAAAAGCCAAATCCTTCTCTGCCGTCTTGGTTAGGGGTGCATCTTAGGAAGAATAGTTCCATGGCAGGTGTCAGGATTGGCCTTGGCCCTGGGCATGCTGTCCCCTGGGAGTGTCTTCGGAGGACCCCTCCTTCCCACGCTGCTCTTGGGCAGCACATCTCAATCCTGGCCACTACCTTGTTTTCCTCCTGCTCTGAGAGATCACCAGACCCCAGTGGGGTCTCCAGGGCTGGCAGACAGGTGGGGGCATCTAGCCAGGGGCAGGAGATGAAAGACACAGAGGGATGCATGACATTTCTCCAGAGATTCCATGCGGGCAGCAGATGAACTTGGGCCTGGACATGTGCCCCATAGCCCAGGGAAGATGTCTTGAGTCCAGACACGGAGCCTGCACGGCCTCAGGCATACTGGCCCTCTGTACCATCTGGAATCCTCGTCGCAGCTAGCTGGGCAAAGTGGGCACTGCTATGATGCCCCCTGCCAGTGCCCAAGGTCACCAGCTACTTGAGGCGGGGTCTCGGGGGAGGAGGATCTGTCTGAAGATCTCATCCTAGAAAGGTGGAAGCAAGTTTTGCGGGGAGAGTTTCCATGGGGTGACTAAGATCTCCCTATTAAAGGAAGGAGAGTCAGCGAGTTTCCCCTGGAGAGAGAAGAGGAGACAGGCCAGACTCTGAGGATTACTCAGTATTTTCTGGAACGTTCTCTCATACTCGCTATCCAACCCAACCTGGCTGGAAAACGAACCCAGTCTAACCTTTCCTCAGCAAAAGTCAAATTCTAAGGCTTTGTTGAGAAATGTGCAAACTTCTGAGCTTTTCTTCCGCTATAAGCCCCACCCCTCCACATCTCTCCATCCTTCAAACTGAAATTATAAGCCAGGAGTGGAGGCTGAGGCAGGAGGATTGCTTGACCCCAGGAATTCAAGACCAACCTGAACAACACAGTGAGACACCCCCCCATGATAAAAATAAAAAAGCAAGCACACCAACAAAAATATGCAATCATTGTACCATCTCTTCCGAAAAGCTTTCCCTGACTTCCTCATGCTTTGTTCCCAGTCAAGTCTGTCTTGTTCTTACCGGGTGAAGAGGTTTGTATGTCTGAAAATGAAAGTATTAAAGGATTTGCATGTAGGAGGCCTTCAGAAAAATTCTGTACTGAAAGAACAAATTGAGACTAAAGCTATGGTAGCACATCATGGTCCCATTTTAGAGATAAACTGAGGCTCAGAAAGGTAAGCTGACCTGCCCCTGTCCCACGGCCAGTAAACAGCAGCACTGGTTCATGGCCCAGGTCTCTTCTGAGCCCACCAGGACCCTCCCCAGGGCCTCTGCTCCCCCCAGCTGCTGCAGAAATCAACCTAGGCTACATGTAAAGCTGGCCAGTGAGCCAGGGCCAGCCAGGGCCTTGCACCTCACAACACACCCACAAGAAGCTGTCTGACCTCTCCGAAGGCTGGGGTCAGGGGGGTCTGCATCTCTGGGTGTGCACAAGCGTCTCTGCATCTATAGCCACAGGCCCTACAATGGGGTGATGGGAAGAGCAAGTGACAACAAAACCGTGTCCCCAGAAATGGATCCGGGAAGAAATAAAACTGCAGTTCTCTTCCAGGGACTGAGACCGGTTAGGTTAGTTCATACATGTGCGGCACTTAGGGCCAGCAGTGCCTGGCACGTAGTAAATACTCCAGAAGTCCTTATAAATAAAAACAGATGAAGTCAGGAATAGGTTTCTTTCCCACACTGCAACTGTCATCTCCCTCACTAGAAGCAACCAAATTAAGATTCTTGCAGGTCCTGGGATGAGACCACAGGACCACCCTGGAAACCTCATCCTGGTGCCATCACAAATGACAGCCCAGGGAGCCATCCTGCACCCAGGGTGGGGCTAAAAGCTGATGGGCTCAGGGTGGGCTCGAGGAGGGGTGGGACGTGACCTGGAGGGGAGCAGGGATAGATCCGCAGCCCGCAGCTGGGGTGCGGCCTGCTAAGAATGCGACACACAATGGAATCGGGGCCCCTGGCCTCTTCCATCTGTCTTTAGAAATAGAAGAATAAGTAAAAGGAGAGAAAAAGAAACAGAACATCCATAATCCAAGTTGTTTTACCTTTTTTTTCAGTTGGTCTTATGCGCCTATATTCCTTTGTACAACTGCAAAGCATTTCTGAAAGAATATGCAAGAAACCATTAATTTGTTGCTTCCAGGAAAGGAGATCCAGAGTGGGAAGAAAAACCTAATTCCATCTCTTTGTGTTTAATAAGGATTTCTGGAGTGTTTATGATGTGCCAGGCACTGTTCTTCTAAATATTATGCCCATATTAATTCATTTCAGTTATTTAAAAAGAAAAAACTTCTGTGGTCTTAGTTTCTTCCCCAGTAAGAGTGTTACTTTTGTCAAGAAAAACGAGTTTACAGGGTAGGTGAAGGGCAGATCGGGGATGCCTGTGTGTTTAGCATGCACAAGGTCTCACAGGCATCCAGAAAGCAAAGTAACGACAAGAAATTGTTTAAATTCAGACAACAAACGATTCTCTTTCCTTGTTAAATAAGAGCCGTTTACATGGCACTGTCTACCCTCCTGGAGTTTTCCACTGAGCGACATCCTGGGCCAGGCTGGATTATCCACTCCCTTAGAAAGACAGAGGCAGAAAGGTGACAACTGTCACATGGGGCAGCCATTCTGCACATGTTTTACATACAGAAACCCTCCTCTATCCTGACCCAAACCAGGTGGCAGACAGAAAGCCAGACAAGACACACTGACTTGCTAAACCTCAAACCAAAATGACCCAAATCCTATTTTAAAAAGAAAAGAATAGAAAACCAAAATGCCAAACGAACCAGAGCTGTTTCCCCACTCCAAGTAGGATCTGCCTTCTGTTTTTCTTAAGCAGTTCCATTAGATCATTCCTCAAATCTCTGTCAGAGATCTATTTCAGAATCTCTGGGCCCTGCATGGAATCAGCTTCACTACTGAAGTGAAGCTCAAAATTCTGAATCTGCCAGACTCAGGGTTCCTGGTGACTGAGCAGTTACGAACAGTTCGGAGTCCTAGAATCCCATGTCCTAGGGCTGCTCTAGGGTTAAGCTGCTTTAGGAAGGGGTCCCCAGAAGCTATGGTCACAGAGCGGACCCTACTCCACGTGTAGCTGAGGCCTCAGCTGATAGCGCCCCAAAGCCCTGTCCCACAGGGCTCTTCCAAGTCCTTTGGAGCCCTGGGCTTAGAGTGCAGATGCCTCTGGCTTATTCTGGGCTCCGAAGGCCATAAGGAGAAAAGCAGGGCTGTCCCCAGCTGCCTCCCCTCTGAGGCCACACCTGCCTTGAACTGCGCGTTCCAGACAGCAGGCTCAGCCCACTTGGCCACAGGATCAGGGCCATTTCTCCCCAAGGAGAGGGGGGTCCAAGGCAGCAGGTGTAGAACCTGGCGTTGCCAGGTGGGGATATGTGCAGTCAGCCCCCACTCCCACAGATGCTGTCACATGCTCCCCCACCATGCTCAGAGGGACTGCTGCATGCCCCTGCCCTGTTAGCAGCTGTCACCAGCTTATCTCTGTGACAGCCCACTGATCACTGCCTCTGCCCTAAATGGGTGCCCCTACCCTTCCTCTGTCTCTGTCCTGGAAAGAAGGCTTTGCAGGGCACAGTGGGGAGGAGGCACTAAACATGTCTGTTCTGGTGCCCCAAACCCCACCAAGGAGAAGCAGCCCTGACTTTCCAAGAGAGGACAGAGGCTCTGGAGGGAGGAGACTTTGCTGATGATGGCCAGGAGGAGGCTTTGTGTGAGACCCCAGGCTGGAGTCAGGGCCCACTAAGCATGCTCAGACTCTTCCAGAGAGCCCCCCCTCGACACACACACACACACACACACACACACACACACACACACACACACATGCCAAGGGGAAAGCTGGTTCTAGAAAGGTGACTCTTTCTCCCAGGCCTGGCAGACCCATAGGGAAAACTGCGGTCATAAGATGAGCCACCTTTGCAGCTTCTTGCTGCCACTGTGTAAGCCTCCTTCAGTGACCCAGATTCAGATCTGTCCCCCGGCCTCCTCACTGGAGCAGAGGGCTCAGGCTGGGCCCTCCTTTCTCAGGCACCAGGCCCTGCTTCCTGTAGCCACTGCCATAACTCAGGAAAGGGCTTTTCCCTGAAATGGCTCTGTCCTCAGGGAAGACCGACTACCAGATAGGCCCGATGAAAACCCGCTTTATGGGTCCACAAAGATCTAGCACCCGTCCACTAACAGCAGGTAGGAAGACTCTAGAACTCAGGAGTGCTCCACCATAGCTACACTGAGTAAAGGAGTCCTGGGAAGTGCAGGCCACAGGTCCCAAAGGCAACCAGCAGTCACTCTGTCCTGGCCTCCACCCCCACCCACCCTGCTCAGGCTGCAAATACTTTGCATTCTTCCAAATTAGAATGGCCAGTCCCGATCTGGGCTAAAATGCAATCGAAGACTAAAATCCCCCAGCCAAAGGGAGGCACCCACCCCTACCTCTCAACTCTCGGAAGGAAGCCGAGACAGCTCTGCGCGGGCTTTGTCTGGCCTCTCTCTGCCAGCTTCGATTCTCAAGGGCAATGGTGGTGGCCTGTAAGTACTGCTAATAATTATCCTGAAAAGAATGAATGCTACCTGGATGTTGCTTACCAACCTGTCATTTTGGGTGGTTGATTTCTGGGGTGGGCAAACACAGAGGATGTTGCTCTGGGTTTGTCATTAATCTTCACAGCAGATGTGTGTAGTTTTGTCGCTGAATGTGAACGAGAAAAAAAAAAGAAAAGAAAAAAGAAAAGGCACTTAACTACGGAGCAGTGGCTCTAGTCTGCTCTAAAATGCATACACAATTCATAACGATGCGTTTGATTAATGGTAAACGAGCATAGAATTTGGAGGGCCGACCCATGTGATGGCCACATTAACACCAGATGAAACTGTCATGCGGGGCGATGTGACAAAAAAAAGAGTGAGTGACTGATTGTGCAGCCTTGGGCCATGTGGGAGACGGAGACCACGTTTTCTACATTTTTTTTTCTTTGTAAGGGGGAAGGCACAGAATGAGGCACAAATGCACATAAAGGGGAAATCAAATCCCATTGACATTCACAAGTCGGCTTTGAGAAAGGACAGAGTGAGATTCCAGTGGAAAAGGTAGATTTCTTCTTCTCTGCCCTCCACAGGGATCCGCTCATAAATCCCAAGGCATCAGACTGGGGAAATGGTCTTCTGTGGTTCTCTGATAAGCCCTGCTATTCTTGATGGTCAGGAGAGCCATTTGCAAAAACACAGAGCTCTTAAAACCAGCTGGGTGTTAAAAAGTAAGAGTCACAGTGATGATGGGCAGCACCCTGGCTTGGGGCCACTGGGCCCAGTGTGGCACAGTGGCAGAGGTCAGTGTTTGCAAAGCCGTGTACTTTGCTGTGTGTGTAACACCTTATACTGCAGGCCCTGCAAGTCTTATTGAAAACATTATCTTTACCATCAATAATACCTCTAAGTTCTTCATTAGCAATCCGCCTGGCCAAAGCTGACATGTTTACAGCGCGCAGTAAACTTCAGGTATCTGCAGCAATATTAAAAGAGAGTGGGGGAAAGCCCCCTGCTCAGTGGCCCCAACAAATCATTTCATCTTAAAATGATCAAGTAACAGGCTAATTGTCCCAAAAAGAAAAGCTCCCGTCCCATCCACCAGCCAGCAAGAGCATTAACAGAGATGAAAAAAGTATGTTTGAAGATTGGAAATATCAAAATACATATTTAAAAAAAAAAGGGAAAGAAAAGCAAAACTCAACTGATAGGACGGTGTAGGCTTCAGCAGAAACCTGATCTTGGGATGGAATGGTTAACATTTGGGGTTGTTTGGAGAATTGCTCCAAGCTGTTTTTGCTCAAAATGTATAGATTTAAGGTAAGAAGCGCTGTGTAGGCTGGGCAGGTCATAAGCACTTCGGAGCCAAGCCCCCGATTCCTTCTCAGCTGAGAAAGGTAGGGGTGGCTTTTGTTTTTACTTGCTGTCTCTGGGTAGCTTTGTGGATTTTCACTTGGAAATGCATTAGAAAAATATTGACTTGCCTCGGTCTTTTTATGACTCTGCCAACGTTTTCTTCCGCAGAACTGTGTTCTTGATGCTCCTTTCCTCCCCTCCTTACTCTTGCCTGTCAGCCAAGATGTGTTGAACCAGGACCCCCAACTTCTCCCAGCCCCCTGCTCCCTCAGAGGAAGAACAGCAGCTCTGTGGAAATTTTCCTAATTTTGTCCTTCAAGGAAAGGACAATTTTATGTATATCTAATGAAATCTCAAGGTTTCCCTTAAAGAGCACTTAAGAAGTGAGAGTTCCCAGTCTCTACGGCTTCCAGCCCCACAGAAAATTATTTGTTTTGATGAAAATGGGTAACATATTTAATATGGGAGGAATCACACCCATGGTCTTATGGGAAGTTTTTGATTTTTTTTAGTTGTTATTTGGCAATTCTAAAGGGGGAGTTCGGTATCCACCAGAAACTTCTGGTTTTCATCCATTTTATTAAATGAATTTCTCTTCCCCTTAACCTCTGCATTAAACTAGTTTTCCGGAAGAGATGGCAAGAGAGAGAGAGAGAGAAAGAGACAGAGACAGAGAAAAGAGACTATTTCCAGTTGTTAAAAAGTGTAAATACCTCTTCAGAAGAAAATTTCAAAGATATCTCAGGGAGGAAATGAAAATACTTATGTTACAGAAGGACAGTTTTTAAAAGATTTGGGGGCTCTGCATTTGAATCAAAAGACTTTGGAAACTGTACTAATAACCTGCCTCCCTGGAGCTGTACGTTTGCAGGAATCTGCTCCTCGTCAGCATTTTTAACACTCTTCAAGATATCTGCATTCTTTTCCAGCTCCATAAATGAGTTGTCAGATGCCTTCACCATTTACCTAAATAGATAAATAAATGAATAAATGAGCAGGGTGTATTTCAATCAGGAAATTTATCTTCAGGTGAAAACTTCAGTAAAAGGAAAAGGTCCACATTAAGGGTTCCATTTGTAAAGGCAGTGGTTGGGGTACATTAAAACACGAATTGGTGACAGTAAAATGTCATCAGATTCTTATGCTTTTGGCAGACAGAAATCATCAAAGCCATCCCATATGTTAACATGCTTTTTATACATCTTTTGAATGCAGCATCAATTTAATTTTTATCAACAATGACAGTCTCAATCTCCAAATATTTGTGTCAGGGGCAGGAAAGGGGTACGCACCCAAAAATACCCTCAAAATTACATACTGATGTCAACACCATGCTTTGGAGCTGTTATGTTTTGTGGTTTTTCTTTTGTAAAAACATCTCTTCCACGGGCTTTTTGTCCATATAGATCTGTACAATTTTTTTTTCTTGCAGTAATGCAGACCACAGCTTCTGGCTTCTCCATCCACAATATTTTTTAATTTGTTCTTTCAACCTCGGTGAAACCATACTATTTTTTTTTTTTTTGGTTGATCTGTGCTGGAAATGAATTCCACAATTCACCGTTCCCAGCATCCCCTATCCCATAACAACACAAGATGTGGAAAATGTGCTTAGGATTGAAAATCACATTTCAAAAATCCAAATGTTTCTCTTTGTAGCTTTTGCTAAGCGGCTTCTTAGACAAATCCAGGTATTGCTGAAGTATTTCTTGGGGTAGAAGAATTTATAGAATACAGTTTTTTAAAGAGCAGGATGTACTATTTGTCCTGTTTCATTAGGTAAACCTCAAAAAAGTAAACATTTTCTCCCTTTCGTGCACCCTTGCCTGTTTCAGATTTTATGTTTTTTCAGGATTGAGAATATTTATATTTCAGAACTTAAATATCTTTATTTAAACCATACAGTCACAATCTCCAAAACCCCAGATTTTTAATATTTTGGCGACGGAAATCTGACATGTTTGAAGGTTTGTCTCTCTGCAGAAGTCTCTTGTTATTCGAAGTAGAAAAACAGACTCGATATAGATTATAAACTGCCCAACGCTGGCTGGGAGCACAGCAAAAACACTACCTCGACCTCCTTAATGCCCTGCCCTGGAGGGGCAATTGCTTTCTTAATAATAATAGGGGAAACCTAAAATATTTTCTTAAATTAAAAATCGAAACGAATTGTTTTAATGAATATCTCTGGTTAGGAGGGTAACACATGCCTTGGTGTGTACACTTTGTGAAGGGAAATTTCCTGTGTGGTTTTTCCTTCGAGATCAAAAGGAACTAATTAACTTTTCTAGAAGGTAAACAAAACTTTAACTTGAAATATCCCCATAAAGTATGGGGGAAGTGAGCTTTTGTGTGAGTGAAAGGGAGGCAGAGGGGAGGGACAGGGAAGAGGGCTGAACTTTATATTCCAGTACTCTCCGGCTCAAAAGGTATCAGAAACTTCTTACCCAGAGTAGGCCTCCTCCTTCTCCCCCTTTACCAAAATGATATTTAAATCAAAGGCGGAAACGTTGCCAAGTTCAGATCCCTGGTTCGATTAATAGGGCATTGTTCTGCGCATAGAAAATGCGGGATGTTTTGTGACCCCTTTAAGAAGGACTGGGTGCGTACAGGAGCCTTCGGGGCGCAGTGTGGGAAAGGAGAGGACGGTCCGCCGCGGGAGGGGAGAGGGGCTGCAGGAGGACACGCCGCGCTCCACCTTCAGAACCCCCCAGCCCTGTGCTGGCGCCGGGGTCAAGGAACCACCCTCCACCCCCAACCCCTCTCCCCAGGACGCAGCTCAGGTTTTCGGCTTTGGGAACTGAGGCGAAGGAGGAGGTTGGGTTTCCCCTCCTGGGTGCTGACCCCGCTGAGAATGCAATCAGGAGCTTGTGCCCGCCCCTCCCGGGAGAAGCAGCTGCCTCAAGGACAGGACCTGGGTCCCCTCCCAGGACACAGAGTCCTTGGCCTGTTTGTGGCGGGCAGGTGGGCCGCTGTCTGGGGCCAGGGGCCTCCTCTCTGCCTCTGCCAGGGCGGAGACCAGCGGCCAGCGCAGAGGACCTGGCAGGATGAGGCAGGTGGTGAAGGAAGGTCCTCCAGCTCCTTCTCAGCAAGGCAGGACGCTGTGTCTACACCTCCAGACTCCCTTCTACACTGTGTCTGCCCTGGGTCTGCTGCTCCTTGGTATCCCTAAGGCACAGACCTGGGCCACTCCCTGCTCACATCAGCGCACCAGATGCCCTGGAAGGCTGCTGTGTGGACTGGCCATTTTGACATCAGCTGACAGGTACCTCCCACCCCAGGTGCCACGCTTGGTTTGTGCTTCACTTGCTTAATCTAGAATTTGACAGCAAATGCTTTCGGTACTGAGGCAGAGAGCCATAACGACTTATCTGGGACCACCCAGCTACTTACACACAAGGTCACGAAGCCACTGGGCTACTGAGTATTGCTAGGCTCTTGGCCACTATGCTGGTAGGGGGTCAGACTCACCCCACCCCGGTGGCCCAGGCCAACCCACCCGTATGGCAAGCCCGGAGGGGTCCTAAAGTGTGTTGACTGTGCTGTTAGAGCTGAGGGGGCCACTTTCCTGTCGCTGTTTTTTGTTTGTTTTGGGGAGTTCAGTTTGTTTTGCAGTAATAAGGGTTAAACCCAGGGCCTTTACACCAAGCTGGAGCCCCAGACCTTTTTTTAATTTTTAATTTTGAGAATAACACTTCTTTTGATAATGAGAATCGAACTCAGGACCTTGCGCTTGCCAGGCAGGCACTTGCTCCACTGAGCTATATCCCAGACCCAAAGTTTTAATTTTGAGGCAGGATCTTGCTAAGCTTGCCCAGGCTGAGCTCAAACTCGTGTTCTTCCTGCCTCAGCCTCCCAGAGTAGAGAGACCCAGTTTAAATTCATTTACTCATTTATCCAATGTAGGGCAGCAAATGGCTCATTTTGTGTGATGGATGGGGACTAGGAGCCATCCTGGCAGACCAGGGGTATCATCCAGGGTGTGTCTTCAGAAGGGCTTGAGGAGCCGGTTGCCTTAGCCCATGTTGTCTCTTGTGTGTGCCTTGGAAAACAAACAACAAACAACACCATCTTTCTCAGATGGTGCAGCAGAAGGAGGGCAAACAAGAACACAGCTTGAATGCACCTTTGCTCTGGAGAATACATTCTCAGAAAGGAGGTAGAGGGGGTCATTCTTATGCTGGATTCCATGGCACCAGCATAGTGATTGTTCCTAAGGCCCCATATGGAAGATGAATCAGACCAGCGTTGTCCCTTTCTAGCTGTGTGACCTGGAGCAAATTGCTTCACCTCTCTAAACCTGTTTCTTCCTCTGTTAAACAGGTAACGCCAGCTATATATGATGGGATACAGTGTGTCTAGACCCTAGCAGTCAGTTCTCATAGAGTTAAAGTCTTCCTGCCCCCGCCATTCCCAAGACTTAACTGTCCCAATACCTAAAATCAGTCTGTGTTTAAGCTCTTACCCTACTGGGAATGCTCTGTTATTACAAGAGGTGTCTATAGCGGGAGTACATTTGTCAAAAGTCCGCTCTCAGTTAGCCCTGCTGAGGTGGGCGGGGCCTGTGTCTAAGTGGGCGGTGCTTCATGGCTAGGTGGGCAGGCCTCGTGGTGGGGTCTCATACCAAGGTGGGCGAGGTATCTCTTTATTTCTTGAGGGGTGAAGGGGCTGGAGATATAGCTCAGCGGCACAAGCACGCCTGCCTGGCAAGGTGAGATCCCGAGTTCGATTCCCAGTACCAGAGAAAGAAAAAAAAAGAATTTCTTGAAGGGTGAACCTGCTCTCAGTAGGTGTGTGTACATAGACCCACTCTGCTGCCTGGCTGGTCTTAGACAAACCCCTTCATGTCTCGAAGCCTCTGTGCTCCTGTGTGTTATTGAGGGCCTCCTACTGACCAAGCTGTGGGCTAGGCTCTAGGGAAGCCTTGAAGACCCAACAGCACTCTTTGGAGTCCAGCAGGGAAGTCAGGAGACAGGTGCATCATCAGTTGCTACAGGAAGAACAGAGGCACACTGGTAGGCCTGGGGCTCTGCCTCACCTGGCCATCAGGAGGTGGTGGGAGCTTGTGGGACATGTGGGAGGTCCCCAGGCTCAGGCCACTAGGTCCACGACGAGATGCTGAGTGTGGGAGGCAGGAGCAGATGGCTTGGGACCCCAGATGCCACTCTTGAAAAGTTGTTTCAATTCAATATCCCCCTCAAGACCACTGCAATGGTCTGAATGTGCCCCCCCATCAGTGTTCATTATATTTAGAAGTGGGTTCTCTGGTAGGTACACAGGCGTAGAGGAGGTCCTGAGGGTGGGGGCCCTGTAATGATATTAGTGCCCTAACAGAAGAGGAAGAGAGACCCTTGCTAGCATGCTTGTCTGTCTGTCTTTCCCTGTGATGACCCTGTCACATGAGGACGCAGGGAGAAGGCCCTCATTAGATGCTGACACCATGAACTTACTAACCCTCTCCTCTTTGTAAATTATCTCTTCCGTGCTATTCAGTTAGAGCAACAGAAAACAGACTGAGATGGCAGGGCCAGTGACAACTCAGAGAAGACCCACTAGTGTTTGTAGCAGAGGGGACAAAAGACCTCCCTCCCATACCAGAGTCTGCCCCCTGCATTTGCATGCTGGTGTTTACTTCTGGTCTTCTGCCTGTGTTCCCACCGGGGAACGTGGGCTGGCTATACTCTGTATCAGAAGCAGCTCTACACTCTCAGCATCTAGCATTTGCCAGGCTTCTGATATAATCCACTGCGTGCATATATCACTTATGCACAAACACATCATCTTCTGTACTTGTGCACACACTCATACGCACACCTGCCCTAAAGTGAAGACTGCATAAATATTCACTGGTTGGAGCTAATGATATATATAGCGTGAATCTATGAATCTGTTATGAATATATAGGCATGCGGTGTGCATACAGCCAGACACACATGGTTTTATATACAAGGTTAGGGATCAGTTTATGGGAATATATACACATACGTAACTTTATTTCCAGTTGGCATTAGGCAGCCAGCTGGCATCTGGTATAAACTAACTCTTCATGCAGTTGGTACCAGCATGTAATCGGGGTTTACACCGTGTGAAAAATATGACTGGGTTTTCTTTACCCTCTTTTTCTTCAAAGTGTTGGAGATGCAACTTGTGGTACTTTTAAGAAAGATGATCTAAGTCTGATCAACTGTTAACCTAATTGTTACCTTAGAATTTTCAAACTCAACCATAAAAAAATAACGTAAGGCTGTTGGTCTTGCAAGTCTGGGGAATTGCTATATTGAAACATTCTGGAGTTGACTTCCACTGGCATTTATTGATCCGCTCCTTGTTTATGTACATTTCAATGACTCCTCAAGACACCCTGAGAACTGGGCATTATCCCCACCCTCAGACAGAGACTCAGCCAGGGTAATGCAGCTTTCGAGGGTTAAACAGCAGAGTTGCAAGCTCTTGGAGAGTTTTTGAAGGCTGCCATAACTAGGCAGATTAAAACATCAGAAAGTGAGGGTGTCCCTTGGCTTGCCTTGTCTCGCTCCAGCCCCTCCTCCCCCTCCTCCCCTGTGTGTCTAGGTCCAAATTCTCCTCTTATATCCAGGTCATTCCACCAGAGCTCACTCTCACGCCGTCTAACCTCGTCTTAAGTAGTCACATCTGCAAAGACCATTTCCAAGCAAGGTCACAGTCACAAGTGCCAGGAGACAGGAATTTGGGGTACGTGACTCAGCCTGGTATGGCTGGGACTGACCCAGGGCTGCAGGTCTCTGACTCTCCCACCCTTTCCAGAGTAGGGGCCCAAGTCCTTCGCAGGGTGCAGTAGCAGTGGTGCCCTGAGATGCCCCTCACTCTGCATCCAGGTTGCGCACAAGCCAGAGGCTGTCCTGTCCTTGAAGTCTATGTCTAACAGGGGGTCTTTACATGGGCCAAAGCCCCCTGGTGGAGCCAGGGGCCAGGGGCCAGGGGCAGGCAGAGGATCCTCGGTGGCGGCTGACTGGGAGACACCCTCTTGGTCCCCGAGTCAGCCCCAGTCTGCTGTCCAGCAGGTCTTGGGAAGCCAACCCCTCCATCCACCCTTCCTGGTCTCCTTCCAGCTGCTTCTCTCTTCCCCAGGGCACACCTAGGGGACTGCAAAGGAGGCCCCATAGCTTCAGGCCCACACACCGGGTGGCCTGCTCAGAGCTCACACCACTGCTGCGCCAAGGAAAGGCAAAAGAGAGAGAACCAGGCAGCCCCTCCCCGGGGAAGACACAGAGGGTTTCCTTGGGGGTCCCCACAGTGTCTGCAGATGGACGGCCACTGGTCAAGGGGGGGCCTACTCCGTGTCTCCAGGTTTTGTGGCTGTAGCTATCTGTGTACCATTAGGCTGGCTGTGAGTATTGTTATACCAGCCATGCGGATGTGTGTCCTAGGGCTGACACTAACTGTGACCACTTACTAACTGTGACCTTCGCCAGCTCTTAGCCTCTTCTGTAATAGCTGGGCATAGTTCAATGCCAGCCCGGGCTGCCTACTATGTCCAAGGCCAGCCTGGACTACATAGCCAGACCCTGTCTCAAAAAAGCAGAAAAGATCGGTACACAAAACATGCTGCTCTCATACAGGGGTAAAGATTAGGAAAGTTCCCGAACATAGAATGCCTGGCACAGTAACAGGTGGTGACAGTGTCCCTTATGCCCTCACCTCCTCCTTGCCCTTGTCTCGGTGAAAGGACAGTGATTCCTACAGGAAGCCGACTTCAACATAACCCGAGAACGTGGATGGCTGTTGGCACTGCCCTGTATGTGCCATGTGGCTCTGGCCAGCCACTGACCTTGGCTGTGGCTTTCCCATCTGTACAGTGGCCCAGAGGAGACAACCATGTAGCCATGGTGGCCATCTGTCACTGCCACTTGCCTGGACCTCCACTTCCTGATCTGTGAAATGGGGTAATGAATGGAGGAGATCTTGGCTAGCAGAGCTGAGAAGTGGCTCCCACTGCACCCTCCTGCCTGTAGGCCCCAGTGCCCTCTGGCCTGGGTCTGTCATTGTAGGAGGGGCCTCCAGCCGGGTCACACTGTCCCCAGCCTGGCCTGGTGTCTGGAGGGGGCTGCTGGGGAGGGAGGGAGGGAGGAAGCGACCCCTGAGCAAACACTCATAAATTCATTGGCGAGTAATTTATGGCAGCGCAGTGTAACACCTCCTGCCTGCCAGTGTGAGAGGTTAATAGGGAAGGTTAAGGAGCACAGGCCCCTGATTTATGGGCCTGGCTGGGCTTTCATCCTGGCCTGGGCAGGGGAGGAGCAGAGGAAGGGGTGGGCCAGGTTGAAGGGGTGGGGAGAGGGAGGGTCCCGGGAGGGGCAGCTCTGGGAAAGACAGGAAGGAGCAGGACAGTCACTCCTGCGTCCAGGGGGCTCTGGGACATCACAGAGCCAGTTCCAGCGGCTTCACTGATCCGCATCCGCATGGCCGCACAGGCAGAGCAGGATAAGTGTGCTCAGTCCTGGCAACTGGGGCATGATTCGTTTTCTCCAGGGGAAGGCAAGTGACAGCTAATGTCGCCATGAGTGCAGTGCTGTAGTCTGGGGCCAGGACGGATGCAGGACACAAATGCCTTGAGTTAAGGTCCTGGCTGCACTGCTTTCCAGCTGGGTGCTTGGAATCTGGCTTTGCTCACCCCAGACGTGAGTGTGGTGGCCACAACAAGTGACCTCCTCCATGAGGACACCGCCATGGCATCTCCTCCACACACTTCAACACAGGAGAGAGCTGGGTCCGACGGACACCAGGGAACCTATTAAAATTGACACTAAAAAAGTGACAAGCAGCCGACATAGCCAGTGGTCACTTCCAGACACTGGAAAAGTGACCACAGACTAGCTGGGTGCTTGCAGTATCACCAGGTTGTTCTAAAAGAGTTAGACTGACTGTCAAATTCAGGAAGACAACTGAGCTGAGTGTGGTAGCGCACACCAGTAATCCCAGAATTTAGGGAGGCTGAGGCAGGAGGATCACAAATTCGAGTCCTGCCTGGGCAACTTAGTGAGACCTTGTTTTAAAGAATGAAAAAGGGATGGGGGAGTGGCTCGGTGATAGAGTGCCTTTGGGTTTGAACCCCGATATCAAAAAAATTTTAAAAATTCCAGAAGGGAATTTTCTTGAATACAAGAAAATGAAGGTTGAGAGGATTTGGGTGAAGTCCTATGGGTAACAGGTGACCCATGGTCCTGAACACCAGACTCAGAATCCCCTGAGAGTCCAGGGCAGGGTCATGAGGCTACTGGCTATAGCAAGCCACAAAGACCTCCATGCACCCAGCATCTTTGCTGCCCTGGGGATGCCCCTCCCCCCATCCAGGTCCTTTGGGCTCCCCCACTGGCAGGGGTCACTCTGAGGATGCGGGGCTTAGAGAAGCAAGGCGCCCCCCCCCAGGCGACACAGCTGTGTGAGCAGGACCAGGTGAGTCTCGGTCTCCCCCTTGTCCTGTCCAGTGCCTTAACTGAGAGCCTGAGCACTGCTGGTGTCCCCAGAGGACTCAGCACCCCATGTTCTGCAGAGCTGGGTGGCGAGAGCCAGAACTCCCCGCTGCGCACCTCCAGGCTCACACCTGCACAGTCTCACCCCAGCTCTGATACCCAGCCTGGCTCCTTCCCTCTGCAGTCTCTGTGCTTCTCCAGGCCAAATGGCCCCGAGGGCTGGTTTGTTCCCTCTGCTTTTGGGTCTCCCCCATTTCCGGCTTTCCCCAGATGAGAGGCCCCCCAAAATGAAGACAGGGCAGCTTTTCCCACTGGGGTCCCACAAGGTCTCTCCAACTCAGCTCCTGAGGGAGGGGCTGTGTCACCTTTTTGTTCTGTTTGAGACAGGGTCTCTGTGTAATCCAGGCTGGCCAAGAACTCACTATGTAACCCAAGTCGGCCTCTAGCTCTAGGCACTGTCCTGCCTCAGCCTCCTGAATGTTGAGATTATATAGATGTGTACCACCACACGTGCAGCTTGTGTCACCATCTGGGCTGGGCAGGGAGTGGACAGGCACCCTCCACCCCCATGCCCCACATCCCCAGCACGCCCACACGGGATCTTGGTGTCTCCTACACAGAGCATGTTCAAACCAGTCTTGCCAACTCCTGGTGCTCAGGGTAACCACATCCTTACCAGTCTCCCAGCCCTGATAGGGTGGAGACCAGGATGTGACATCACTGCTTTGTTACTTCCTGTGGCTCTGAGAGCACAAAGCCATCACAGAGGTCCCCTGGAAGGCCACATGCCTGTGAGGCCAGGCCCAGGCTTGCATGTGGGCTCTGCCATTTTCTTACTGTGTGTCTTTAGGCAAGCATTCAACCTCTCTGAGCTTTGCTTTCTTCATTATAAAATGGGATGGTTGTGGGTGAGGGGTGTGGCTCAGTGGTAGAACTCTTGCCTTGCATGCATAAAGCCCTGGGCTCAATCCCCTGCATCACCAAAATAAATACATAAATAAAAATGAAAGGCATGGTACACAATGACCTGACTGCTGGGAAAGATGAAGAAAAGATTTTATATGGCAGGGCATGATGGGGCACACCAGTGATCCCAGCTACTCAGGAGGCTAAAGAAGGAGGGTCACCAAGTACAAGGCCAGCCTGGACAACTTGGAGAGACCCTGTTTCAAATAAAAATAAAAGCCCAAGGGGATAGTTCAGTGATAGAGTGTTCCTAGGTTCAAACCGTGAACCTATGTATATGTATATATGGAGAGAGAGAGAGGACAGGATTATGGATATTTGGGCGATGTTCCTTCAAACAAAGAATAGCTGCAATTTTTTGTTCTTATCTATTTTTAACTTTTTTAAGGTAAGGGAGTCTCACTATATTGCCTGGGCTGGCTCTGGGCAGCTGGTCTCAAGTGATCCTCCTGCCTCAGCCTCCCTAGTAGCTGAGATTACTTGTACATGCTACTGTGCCACCTGCCAGTTTCCACATTTGAAGAGACTTTTTGTGTCCCACAGAGCATTCTCCTGGAGGGAAGGCAGGACCGGGGACAGACACACACACACAAACACACACACAGGACTGCTAGCATTACAACAGGGAAGAACTGGCTCATAGCAGGTGCTCAGGAAGTGGTGTTACCTGCTGGTTATCAGGAGAGGAAGTGGCACTGTGATCTGGGAGGGCTGGATGGAGCGGACCAGAGTCCCCACTTGGAAAGGGTGCGCTGGGTGTCCGAGCGCTGTGCTCCCCCCATCTGGCTTTCATCTCCCTGGCTTCGGAGGCTGAGAGCCAGCGCTTGCTGCGGGCCTGGACCGCACATCAGAGACCCAGACCATTTCACAGGGTGTAAAGTGCTCAGCACCCATTAAAGCAAGAGGGGCTCAGGGCTGGATTCTGCTTAAAAGGCTCAGAAACACTTTAGAAAGATCCAAGATCAGCCCCGCTCCGGCTCTGCCCTGGAACTGTTTATCCCGGCTTTAAAGTGCCACGGGAGGGCTGAGAGCTTGTAAAAGGGGAGCCAGCGTGTGCGCCGTCTTCAGCCCGGGATGAACGCGTCTGTCCAGCTAGAGCAGCTATTAGGCACCCTCTGTATGCCATAGGAGAGGCACCTCTGCGGGAGGTAAGTATCTGCAGGTACCTGGGTAGAGAAGGGTATGGAAAAAGCATGTCTCAGGTGTCCCTACCATTTCCTTCCATCTTCGGGATGATAAGTTTGTCCAGCATTATCATCCTCCTTCATCAAATTAGAAATCAGAGCTCCAGAGAGGTTAACCAACCACCTGAGGCTGCATGGCCCAAGATGAGCTGGGCTGGGATTCGAACCCTTGATGGAAGAATGGGGCAGAGAAAAGCAGCTTGAGAGAGGCTGTTGCTCCCTTCTGGGTGGGAGTTAGGGAGGGAGGCGATGCCCACCAGCCAGCTGGGCATGCCCAGAGAGAAGAGGGGCAGGGGTACAACCAGGTCCCCTCCCATTACTGGCAGCAACTGGGGACTCATCTGTGCCCAGGACTTCCCACCAACTTTCTCACATAACCCCCACCTGGAGGAACCAGGTACTGCAGTGATTGCCAAGGGTACAGAGGAGAAACGAAGGACTCTGGCCAAGAGGAGGCAGGGCCCACATCATTCTGCTTCCAAAACCGGAGGCACAGTCAGTCGCGGCTGGCCGGTGTGGTGCGGTCACTGTGCTGAGCGCCAGCCCTGTAGTCTGGGGCGCCGTGCAGTTTACAAGCATAGTTTCCGTTCATTATCTCCACTTACGGTGTGGGCAAGCCTTGGGAATAGGGCATCCCCCGCCCCAAACCCAGGCTTTGATCACGGCCCCCGTGGGGGCCAGTGGGTGCTGGGGAGGGTCTCACCTAAGGGGTGGGGAAATCAAGGCTTTCTGAGGCACCAGGCCTCAGAGTCTGGCTACCTGGAGGTAAAGGAAAAGCTAAATGGCCTGTCTGCTAGCCTGCGTCCTTGGTGAAAGTTGAAGTACGTTGGTTTGGTTTCCACCTGATTTGGAACTATACAGGTCCCTTTTTCAGCACTTCGGGAGGCTGAGGCAGGAGGATAACAAGTTCAAGCTCAGCCTGGACAGCTGAGTGACTTAGCAAGACCCTATTTCAAGATAAAGAAAAATCTAAAAGGGCTGGAGCTATAGTTCAGTACTAAGGCTCTGGGTTTAATTCTCAGTATCACCACCACCACCACAAAAAAATGATACCTAATTTCAGAGCCAGTCACAGTGGCAAGTGTCTGTAATCCCAGCTACTCTGAAGACTGACGCAGGGAGGCTTTCCAGTTTGAAGCCAGTCTGGACAACATAGCCAGATACCATCTCAAAACAAACGAACAAAGAAAAGATCCTTTTTTAAAGGGGAAAATAATTCACCATTCCTAAAATAGCCGCTTTCCAAGCAAGACCTAAGACACTGTGGGAGGGAACTCTCCCATCAGTCCATCCCTCCGTCCATGCACGCACCATTCTCAGCCAAGACTGTGCATAGCAAAAGCACACTGCAGGTGACAAGAGCGCACGGGAAGATGGGAAGACCAGCTGCGGGGGAGAAGCCAGAGGACTTCCAGGCAGAAGGCACAGCGTGGGCTGAGGGAACATTCCAGAAGCCCTGGGGGACCCACATTGGCAGGACCCAGTCAGCACCTCGCCCCAGCTACTTCCTCGAGCTGAGTCTGCTGCAGCTTGGTGATAAGGTGTCATGATTTTTCTCCTTCCTTTCCAGGGCTTGGCTCCCCAATTTGTGGGGACTTTTATTCAAAACACACAGTTAATGGCTAGGAAAGACGAGGCGTTTTGGCCTCCTCTCTCCCTTACCCTGAGCCCCCGCTCCGGTTGGAATGTAGCCATCTAAATAAACATGAAATGCGAAATGCCAGAGCTGAGTTATTACTTGTGAGGGTGCTGGGAGAAAAATTTATAGCAACATTACAGTGTTTTGTTAAAAATCTCTTAATGCACCAAAATGGGAAAGAGTGTGTGTTTTTTATTAAAATGCTGCACTCTATAAATCCGATGTGCAGGAAGGACACAGGTGGCAACCCAGGGATTCAGCTGAGGAAGCTGTCGCTTCTCTCCTGGGAGCCAGCCTGTCCCCTGGCTCTGGAAGTCACCTCTCCAGGCCCCCAGTTCCTCTGCTCCTCCAGACCATCTCTCCTTCCCTGAAAAACAGCCTGCTTTTCCCTCACCACCCCGGAGGAGAAGCCACAAAAGGGTGTGACGATCTTTGTGTGACTTCCTGATACCCTCAGGCTCTGGGGAAAAGTCGCAATTTTCTTAAAAGGCCTCTTCCCTAGCACTAGGATCCCCACAGCGCCCTTATGAAGTTTGTCTGACACGGGGTGAAATTTCCTGTTGGTCCATTTTCGCAAATTTAGATTCTGGCTGATGTTGCGTTTTTTTCAAGGGCTTCTCTGTGGGGAAAAAAAAAAAAATACGGCAACCAATGTCTGTCTGCAGTCTTCTGTTCTGGAATGTCCTCCACAAAAATAGTAGGTGATATCCCGGGGACAGAACGCTGGCTTTTGTCATGTGGAGGTATGTCCGTCCTTTAAAAAACAAAACAAAACAAAACTGGGGACAGTTGGATTTACCTAAGAGAGATGCATCTCTCTCCCCATTCCAACAGTGACATCAAAGAATCCCATAGCGGCTTAACAGGGATATTCACAGACTGACTAGGAAGGAGTCTGAGTGGCCCTTAAACTGGGGTGAATGGTAGCCCCCCAAAAAGGTACGAGCAAGTCTTAGCCTCTAGTACCTATGCATATGACCTTATTGGTAAAGTGTACTGGCACCTTCATGAAATTAAGGATCTCAGGATGAATTTAGCTATCTGGACCCTAAATCCAAAGACAAGTGTCCTTGGAGGAGACCGGAATAGGGAAGGCATGGGGAAGCCTGCAGCGACAGCTGCACACCGCTGACTTCAGACATCTGGCCTTAAAGCTATGGGAGAGCGCAGTCTGCCTCCTGGGAACCCGCAGTTCCCTGAAGCCCCCCAGCATCTGTGTGCCTCTTCCTGGGAAGAAGGTCCTCTGCTCGGCAGGTTACAAAGAAGTGGCCTCCTAGGAAGTCAGAGAGGCACCCGCGGCAAACGCTTGTGGGTTTCAGGGAGTTGTCACATACACAGGAAGGGACGCGAGGCAGGGTCACCGCAGGCCCCAGGTCTCTCCTCACGCGCCCTCACACTCACCCTGTGGGTTCCCTCCTGTAGGCGCCCGCTTCACCTCCTAGGCTCAAGCTCCGGTGTCATCTGAGCAGCCTTTTCAAAGGAAAGCTGGTCCTTCGGGCGGAGGACAGCGCTCTGGAGCTAGACACTGGCAGGGGTGCACCACACTGTGAATGTGCTGGGTGTCGTTAAATTTTATGTTATAGTGAATTTTTGTCATGTGAATTTCACCTAAAAAAGCACGGGGAGGAGAGGAAGCAAGTGCTTCTCTGGGGCAATAATCAGCAAAGCTCATTTTGCTCCTGCTTTCATCGGCAAACCTGAAATCTTGTCCGTATCTTGGTTAGGGAAACGGCCCGGCCAGTGAACTACTCCAACAGCTAAATCCTGGAGGGACTAACTGAACACATTTGAGGGTCCAGGGGCCATGGAAGGGCAAGTCACGTGGCCCTAAGACCCGGTGGGAAGAGCGGGAAACCTGGCAACCGCATTAAAGGAACAACTGTAGGCGAACTCTGGGCAGACGCTATGGCTGCGTGCTGTCTCCCGAAGCCCGCAAAACCTGGGACCTAAACTAAATTCTCCAAATAAGAACCGAACTGTTCCTGCCTTTTCAACTACCTCCTGAAAAAGTCGCCCCGATCGAAACGAATGCGGTTTAGGGAAACCAGTTAGGAGTTCCCGCCGCAGGAGCCGAGGGGAGCGTGGCGGGGCAGCCCCGCGAGTGTCCCGCGCGGAGGTCGCCAGGTTCCAGGGGAACCCCAAGGGCCTGCGCTTTCCTGGGTGCTTCCCGGCGGGCAGGCGGCCCCCCTGAGGCTGGGCCTGGCCTCCTTCGGGTTCCGGACCTGCAGTTAGGAGCCGGGGAGCTCCCCCGGGGCCTTCGGGCGCCACCAGACACCCAAGAAATTCTGCAAAGGCGCCACCTCCCGGGGACCTCCGCCCACAGCCCGCCCACCTCCTCTGTCCCTTCGCTGTCCCCCAAGTGAGGCTATAGAGCAACTGCTCCGTTTTTAATCCTAACAGCTGCTTTTTGGTTTTGTACCGTGCTTTCGCTCTGGTTCTGGGTGACCTGGCCTCGTAGATTTCTCCAAGGACGGGGGATGGTTTTCTACCTGACCGCTGTGCGGCTCTTCTATCTTTATATTTCCAAGCAGGGTTCTTGAACCCCTGCTCTGGACGAAGGGGCGCAGGAGAAGAGCAAGTCCTCAGTCCGCCCCCAGCTACGCTAGCTCTGGCCTCGCCTGGGGGTTTGGAGAAGCCAGTTGGGCGCCCACAGGTCCTGGGGAAAGAAAGACCTAGGGTGTGTGTGCGGGGCCAGAGCTCAGGTTCCTGGAGTCAAGGATAACCCTGCCTCTCACTGGGCGCCTAGGTTCCCTCCGGCTCTCTCGGGTGTCCCAGACACTGCTCCAGGGCTCCCTCCCCTGACTCCCGCCCCCACCCCTCCTCCCTGCCAATCACTAGCAGGATTAACGGGATCACAGTGTTCACTCGCTGCCCCCACGACAGGTGCTAAGGCTTGGACCCCTCCCTCCGGAGGCAGGCGGTGGGAGGAGGGGCTTCAGGCTGGGGGCGCTAAACCAGATGCTTGTCCCCTTCTTCGAGGCCCCTGCTTACTGCTGGGACAAAGATACCAAGCCGGGGACTGGGGCCCTGAGCTCCAGGGGCCACGTGACCTGTCCATAGCAGGGCCATGGAGCAAGGCACGGCATTTCTCCCTGGGCTTCCTTTCCCCCAGCTGCGAAGGAGACACACTCTAGCGGTAGCATACTTAGGGAGGGTGAGGGATGTCAAGGCCTCAATTAAAGCACAAGATGGGGTACAGCCAGGAGCAGGAGGACCCCAGCAACCCTCCTCCCCTAAGACCTCCTCCTCCCTCTACACATTCTCCACCTCCCCAAGCACCAGGGACAGGAAGGGCAGGACCGTGGGAACCTGGATTCCTTTGGCCTTTTCGCTCCACTTTGCTTTGAAAGGACCCTGACCCAGGATGGAGCTGTGGGCAGAGGAGGAGGGTGAATGTGACTCATTTTCTCAGCTTGAAGGGCAGAAGCTGCAGCTGACCACTTTGGGGGCTTTTGGGCTGGGCTATGATGTTGGAAAGAGCAGAGTCTCTGATATGTAAAGAAAATGATTATGGCTTTTAAAATATCTTAGGTGAGCATGAACCCAATTCATCCTTGCAGCTGTCCTATGAGGTGAGCACGGTTATTATCCCCAGGGTACTGAAGAGGAAACTGAGCCCCACCAGGGCAGTCACTTTGCTAACATTGTATAGTGCAGCCAAGACGCAGGGGAACTGGGCTTCCACCCAGATTGCTTAACCACGAATGGAAGGACTGTCAAGGGGAGTCCAGCCCCCGTCACAGACAGACCCTGGACCCAGCTCTGCCCCAGAATCACCCGCCCCACCTCCTGTGAGGGCAGTGCTGGGGGGAGGGACTCTTGGAATTGGAGTCCTCACAGCTGCCTCTGGCTGCCCACCAGTCTAGGCCAGGGAGGGGCCAAGGGGACAGATAATGAAGGCTCAGAGAATGGCTCTGAGGCTGGGCCCTGGAGCGGGGAGGAGAAGGGTAATTGTGGCCAAGCCCCCTCCTAGAAGGAAGCCCAGAGGAGCCTGGTGAGGCCAGGGCACCCAGAGGGGAAGGAGGTGGCACAGGGCCACTCAGGGACCCCCCAACAAAGAGAAGGCAAGGCGGGAACCAGCCTCTCCTGGCTCCATGGAAGCCTCTGGCTGGACTCTGCTCCAGCAGGTTTTCTGGGTACTGGAAAGAAGGGCTGTCAGCTGGGCAGGCCCAGGCTGGGGGCAGCCTGTCCATGGCATGCTCTGTTGTCAGAGTGCTGCTTTATCCCCAGGGACCAGATCTGTCCCTGGAAACTCAGGCTGTGGGGGACAGGAACTTGGCGACTCCAGCAAAGTTCGGAAACCTCCGCCCATAGGCAGCATTTACAGATGGGCAGCAGAGCGTCTTCAGACCCCTCTAGCCACCAGCATTCTTTTCCCTCCATCACCAAGGCCTCCACCTCCCAAGCTGAGGGCTGAGTCCCCTTCTAAGCTGAGCAAAGGCAAATCCCCTCATCCCCACCAGCACCTCAAGAAATGGAGACCCTGGTCTGCTAGAGGTACCTCAGGACCCTGGGTGTGGGAGGTGCGTGCTTGATCTTTGATGATCTTTTGCAGCTGCTTTTGGAAAGCTTACAGGGCCAGCTTCTGGGAGAGATGGGACAGAAGAGCAGATGAGAAGGCAAGAGGGCTCCATCTAAACACCTGGCTGGGGAAGGACTGCCTAACAGTGCTTGGGAATTACTTATGGGTTAAGTTATCAGTGTTCTCCTGGGCTCTAACCCAGGTATAGGGTAGACAGGCTGCAACCCCAGAGGCAGACCTCAGATTCCGGCATTTCCCTGTGAGTTAACAAAACTTAAAGTGGCCGGCCCAGGCAATGCATACTTCAGCTGAAAGCTTTTGCACCAACTTTTCCAAGAGAGGTTCTTAGTCCCACCTGCGCTGGCCCTTGGACCCAGTGTTCGGTTGGCCCTACACTCTCTGCCTTACCCTTTTGGGGGTGGGGAGTAGAGAGGAATGGGGGGCAGGAGGGCAGGGACCCAGCTCCCTCCACCTGGAGTACAATCTTTAGACCCAAAGCCCAGGTGAGTGGGAAAATACACATTCTTGAGTCCCAAGAGCAGGAAAGCAGAGCCCCAAAACAAATTTGGGTGTGCAAGGGCGCTGTCTCCAGCCTGCAGAGGCATGAGGGTGGTTGTTTTATAAAACTAGCTTTGGGGTTCTTGGTGTGGGACACTGAAGAGTTTGTGTGCAGCTGGGACTCTAGCAGCCTGATTATTCTCAGGCTTCTCAGAGGTTTGCATCTGGCAGGTGAGCCATGGTTCCAGAATGGGTCCCACTCTCAGGATACAGGACCCAAAAAGCGCAGGCTGCGTGGGTGCTCCCAGGACCTTGGTAAGCAGGCAGGGACAGAGGCTCCCTGTGCTCAAAGTGCCTGACCAACCCACAGCCTTCTGCTTGTGAAGCCTCTGGGCACCCTTGGGAGAACCCAACCAGGCAGCGCCACCTCCTTCCTCCCTCCTTAGGGCGCAGCCGGCTCAGGTCAGCTGAGCAGACTGAGGGACTGAGCCGAAGCAGCCCAGCTCTGGAAAGTGCTGTGGCATCCATTTTCTGGAAAACACCGACCAACCAACCAAGCAACCAACGCTCTGGGGAGGGTCCTGTGCTGGTGAGTGCTGGAGTCTTAGATGGGTGGACTCTCAGCCACCCTGCCATCCCGGTAGCACTGGAAAGTGGGACCTTTCTGCATGCCCTGCAGCCTGTGAAGGCTGCGGGAACCCACATACTAGTTTCCTCCACCCAGAAGTTTGACCCCAGAGATCCCCAAGAGTGCACAGCGGTTAGATCAGCTGTATTGGGATCCCGCATTCAAAGCCCAAATCCTCTGCCTTGCTGTGTACGACCTTGGCTTTGTTCCTCTGCGCTCCGACGTTTTCATGGTTGAAAATGAGAAAAACAGTACCACCATAAGGCTACTGTGAGGACTGCAAAGATCTCTGTCCATGTGAAAGAGCTGATGGCGAGACCATGGTGCCGCGAGGAGGTGGCTGTGTCCACCATGTGTGTAGGGGTCTGCAGGACAGAAGGCTTCCTGGGCAGGATTTGTACGATACCTGGGGTTAGGACTTGTAGCTTCAACTCTTAGAAGGTCAGACAAGTCCTGTCAGGGGCTCCAAGCTTCTGCCAGGTCTTCATACCCTCCTGCTGTTTGCCAAGTGGCAACTTCCACTTGGAGTACACAGCTCCCCAAGGTGGGCATGGTCTCGAGGTTTGGGGCAACCAGGTGAGGTCACTGAGATGGGAAGTGGTGGCTCAGCTGCAGGGCCAGGTGCCCCTCTCATGGTCCTGGTGTCTGGCCTGCCAGGCACGAGTGTAGCTCCACTAAAGAAGGTGCTACTAAAGAAGGATCTATCCTTTCCTCTGCAAGGAAAGAGTGCGGTCCCTTCCTCCAGTGGGGCAGCTGCTCAGTTCAACTCTGTCTCCTTCCCTGAGCTCTGACTCTGGAGCTCTGGCCAGAGCCTCAGCAAGCAGGCACCCACCCTTCCATCCTAGGCAGTGCTCAGTGATATCTGTTCTTTCATCCGGGCATCACGGATTTCACAGGCATTTTCTAAGCCTGGCTGTGTGCCAAGTTCTCTACCCAGCACCAAGGACTCAGTGGCCATGGATTTGGACTCTGGCTGAAAGACAGACAAAAAAAAAAGTCAGTCCACGAATGTCAGAGATAATGTCAGATCAGAATAGATGCTGCAGAGGGGCAGACAGATGTGACAACTGGCCAGGTCAAGACATTCGGCACTGGGCTAAGGAAAAGACTTATCTTGCCATTTTCCCTTGCCCCTGCCACGTGTGGCATCCCTGTCCCAGGAAGGGGGAAGCAGGCAGCTAAGGATGCATCTGCCAGGGGTGAGGTTGCAGGATCAGGAAGTGGGAAGCCCCTGAGACCCCCAGATTTCCCCCTACCATAAAGGAGTCAGGCAGATGCCACTTTGTCTGTGGTAAGGGACTTCATGGGTGGTAGTCAGTAAGCCAAGGGTCCCTCAGTGTGGGAGAAAATATTCAGAGCCAGAACCAGGCTCTGTGTGTCCAGAAGGCTGGACGTGTGCCCCGCACCCTCGCTGAGGATGGGGTGGCAGAGGCTGGCCCTGAGAATGAGCAAGTGATCGGACATAGAGGAATGCCAAGCTGCACTGTAGCAGGATTGTCAAAGCTGGGGGTGCAGGGCAGAGAAGCTGACTTCCTGGGGCGTAGCAGGTGATTGTCCTGCACTGCAGGCACCTGGCTCACAGGTTACCAGGAAGAGTGTGCATGTGACTGCAGCTGTAGCTGCCCCTGCTGGGACAATTCCAGTCTCATAGCCTCATTCTGGACCAGGAATTGGGTGGGGTGAAGAATGAAGGGTGGCCACCACCATCCAGGTGGGTTTGGGTCCCTTCTGGGCTCCAGGGACTGGCGTCAAAACTCCTTGACAAACGTGAGTCTCTAGGAAGCACATTTTTATTCTCTCATTCAACACATTTTATGTGCTGAACCCAGGACACAGGACAGATCCAGCCCTGCTTGGAGAGAACTCATTGTTCTCTGGGTCGGTCCAGGCCCAGCAGGGGCCGGCATCCTATTAATTTTTGACACTTACTTCCGGAGGAGGAGGTGAGTGGGAGTTCTGTTGTTCCCAGGCTGGGAAAACCAAAGATATTGGAAAGTTGGAAGGAACTGAGGCGTGAGAGCTCTACATCTCTAGCTTTACTATTTCGTTCTACGAATTATTTGTGGGGCCCCACGTACTTAGGAGTTGGTCTGGGGGAGTCACCAACTGGTAGGGTAGGGATGCACATGTAGTCTTGCAGACAACCAAGAGGTGGAGGTCTGGTATCAGGGTGGCCTGAACCACAAAAATCGCTGCCCAACAAAAGCACAAGGGTGATATTGGGTTCTTAACCAGAGCAGAAGCAATTTCATCTGGGCAAGAGCAGGAGGCAGGTGCACCACTTTTTTGCTGAGGCTGGAAAATGATTTGCTTCCTTTAAAACTCAGTCTACTCATTCGCAAAATGGGTGTGATAAGGCATGCCTGACCAAACTGAGGTAGCTTCTGGCACAATGGACTGATGCTCAATAAATATCAGACCCTCCCGTGGCTACCTCTGCTGGTCAGAGACAGTTTCCTGCTGGCCACAGGGAAGGGGTTTGGGTCCAGCTTCCCACCCCCCTCCAGTTTAAGGAATATCTTTATCAAGGAGCATTTCAAGGTAAGCTGGCGATGGAAACCAGATGTGGGGTCTTGCAGTTGAAAGCGGGCAAGGACTAGAGATATGAAGGGGTGGGATGGGGTGGGGATCGGCCCAGATCAGGTTGGAGGTAGATGAGATGTACAAACCCTTGGTGTTTTTCACTGGGGTACCCGGGTGCACACAGCCACCAGCCCCTTCCTGCATTCAGGGACTTGGTGTCTCACCCTCTACTGTGCTTTTTCACCCGCCCCCCACCCCGCCCACTCCCAGCGTCTTGAGGCTGCCAGGTTAAGCAGGGCTTCGACACCTGGGTCCGCTCCATCCCAACTGTCCCCATCCTGCTTTTTCCCTTGAGTCTTCGATAGCATCTGCATCCCAAGGGTTCCACTGCGAAAACTCTACACAGAGTTCTGGCAGGGCCATCTGTGATCAGCTCTGTGGACGGAAGGGGCTCTGTCTGCCCGGCAGTAAATTTCTTCTTCCCTGCGGGGTTGTGGTCCAGGGATCCAAAGGCACAGGTCGGCGTGGCGGAAGAAATCACAGATCAGACGGTCAAATACACGGGGAGCAGGGGGGCTGCAGGAAGAAGGCTGTCTCGCCTTCACCCCAGCAGTGGGCCAGCGATGGTGACAGCCAGCAAGCTCCCCGCACTGGAAATCCCAAAGGGCTGGGCGCAGAAGAGGCCAGCGCTGGCCTGGAAGAGAGAGGAGCGCTACCGACGATCCATCGACTGAGGGAACCCAGACCCCACCAAACCCCTGTCCAGCACCCTAACAGATGGAAACCCACAGCAAGACGCGATGTGCCCTGTCCAGAATGACCGTAGCCTGTGCGGGTTAATTTTGCAGAAGAACTGAGAGTGGGGAGGTGGGATTGGAAACCTAAGGCAGGCCGGCAGCCAGGCTGCCTAGTTCATGCACAAGTGTCCAGGGACAACAGGCACTGGTACACCACTGGCATAGCTACTCCGAATGTCAAACCCTATTAGGGTGGGGTTCTTTTCTAACTTGTCATTAAAATTTGCATTATCTGAAAGCTCTGGACCGGTGGCAAATGCAGAAGGATCGAAAATTCGTATTCAGTATGGGCAATTTAACGAGACTTTGTCTCAAAAATTTTTTTTAACAAAAGGAGGAGGGCTGGGATATTTAGCTCAGTGTAATGGCCTTGGGCTTAATCCCCAGTACCAAAACAACAAAAACTCAGGCCGTGCCCGGAGTCTGGAGTCCTGGGGGTCCTGGCAGCTCCCCACCTTTGCCTAGAATCCCCAGGCCCTGGGGCGCCTCCAGGTTGAACTCTCTCCACCGGCGGGATAGCAGCATCTCCTTAAGAGAGGAAAGGAGGGGCAGGGGTGGGTGGGACGAGAACCCGGAGCGGGGAGGAGGGGAGCAGGAAGGAGCCAGTCAAGAAAAAAAATTGACTTTTTTTTTTCTTCTCAAAACCTTAAGAGGGTTTGGGAGATCTGGTCAACTTTCCGAAACATCTGAATCTTTTTACAGCGCTCCGTTCCTTCCTCGGGCCAGCTGTGAGTGGGAAGAAAGGAGAAAGAGAGGGCGAGCAGGAGAGAGAGAAAGAGACGGAAACAGAGGGAGGGAGAGAGGGAGGGAGGGAGAGAAAGAAAGAGGGAAAGAGAGAGAGAGAGCGGCGCGGAGGGAGGAGGCAGCCCTCGCCCCGCGCAGCCACCTCCCGCCTCTCCAGCCGGCCCGGCGCGCGGTGGCGTCCTCGCGTCCTCGCGTCCCCGCGCCCTCGCCTGCGCCCCCGCCCGCCCGGCCAGGCATGAACGCGGAGACCTGCGTCTCTTACTGCGAGTCGCCGGCTGCTGCCATGGACGCCTACTACAGCCCGGTCTCGCAGAGTCGGGAGGGCTCGTCGCCTTTTAGGGGATTTCCCGGCGGCGGCGACAAGTTCGGCACAACTTTCCTCGCGGCCGCCGCCAAAGGGCAGGGATTCGGGGACGCCAAGAGCCGGGCCCGCTACACTGGCGGCGGCAGCGGCGCGGGGCAGCAGGACTTGGCGACGCCCCTGGAGAGCGGCGCGGGGGCGCGCGGCTCCTTCGCCAAGTTCCAGCCGCAGCCGCCGAGCGCGCAGCCCCCTCCGGCCGCGCAGCCCCCGCATCTGTACCTGCAGCGCGGCGCCTGCAAGACGCCCCCGGACGGCGGCCTCAAGCTCCAGGAAGGCGGCGGCGGCCCGTCCCTGCAGGTCTCCTGCTACGGTGAGTGCACGTGCGGGTCACTGGGCCGGGACCTCGGCGCCCGTGCACCCCGGCGCGGCTGCGGGCAGGCAGGAGGTGGCGCGCTGGGGAGGCGCGGGGAAGCGGCGGGCGAGCGTGGTCGGAAAGCAGGGATCCACCGCTTGAGGAAGGGGTCGGGATCCCTTCTGCCTCCTTCGCGCCTCCGGCCTGTGTCGCGCCGCTCTTTGGTGATTAAACTCGCCCCGGAGTTTGAGTTTCACGGTGCCTTCATCGTTTTGCCAAACCGCTTGCTGCCCGCGGGGCCGGGTTGGACGCGGAGCTGCGTCCCCGGTCGCGGCGCGGCTGCGGGGGTCCCTGCGCTCGGGGCTGCAGAGGTCTCGCTCTCCGCGGGTCCCGAGGTTCCGGGCGCCGCGCAGCAGGTAAGGGTGTCGCAGGTGCCGGCCCGGCGGGGATCCCTGAATGCGGCCTGCCGAGCGCATGGACACAGAGCTGCGGGCCCAGTGCGAGTCCGGAGAGAACCACAGAAAACTGAGTCTCCGGCCGGCGCGCGCTCGGCCATCGTTCTCCGGTGCCTCTCTCGCGGAGATCTTTGGAAGCGGGCAGCCTCGTGGAAACAATAGTGTAGGACAAACCGGGCGGGAAGGCAGGAAATCACGGAGCCCGGGGCGGCTGAAGGGTGAGAGAGGACAGAAGCATGTAGGTCCTAAATTGGGCCCACAGGGCACCCGAGGGAGCTGGCCCGGATGACCTCCAAGCCCCCTTGAACGCAACGCGGGACGCAGGCCTGGGCCCCCAGAGCACAGCAACCAGCGCTGCAGAGGAGACAGCCGCTCAAGGGCGGCCTGAAGCCGGTGGAGTACAAGCGCTAGGCCTTATGTTCGGAGTCGGCACCTGGGGAGCTCCAAACTGGAAAGCAGGAATACCCAAACGGAAAGGAGGGTCTTACACACTTTTCCTGGGCCTTGGCCTCTTCAGGCAGGCCCTGGTGAGATGAGCCGCTCCTTGACAGGCTCTCAGTGGACATGGAGACACTAGGCCTGGGGACAGAGATGGGACTGAGTAGAGGCCTTGGTGGCCACAGTCACTTCAGGAAAATATGCCCTGATAACACTTCCTCATATTCAAACACCCTCTCTCATACAGGCTGAGCACAGGCGAGTAGGTGGGCAGGGACCGAAGTAATCCCATCACCTACACGTGTACACACAGCCCTTCCTTAAGGAAACTGTGTGGTCAGACACCAAGTACCACACTCAGGTGGCCTCAGGCAAGCCACACACTCCCAAACCCGAAGGGCAGGGCTGAGAGCAGATTTGGAAAGATCGGGGCAGCCTCTCTCCACTTCCTCTACCTTTCCACCTCCAGCTGGAGTGAGACCAAGCGCTCACCTCACAGCTGCACACAGGTGCTCCTGCCATGTGCAGGCCGAGGGGACCCCAGCACCTGCATTCCCCACCCTCACCGCTGCCCGCCTGCCCTCTGGGACTGTGAAGTGGGAGTAGATCCCAGAACGGAGGCCCGCAGAGGGTCACTGCACAAAGCCAGGGGACTCACTTGTGTTCTCTCCCACGGCACTGTTTTCAGATGTTAAAGGAATTAACCACTGAGGCCCAACTGGCTCCCAGGCTCTGGGTGAGGAGATGCCATCAGGTCTAGAGAGAGAAGAGGGCGGCTTGGGCCCATCTCTGTGCTCCGGGCCCTTCCTATACTTAACAGTAAGCATGGAGGCTGGAAGACAGGGCCAACCACTGGACCCCAGCTGTCCAAACCCACAGGTGACCCAGGTGCAGCTAGCCACTAAGCTTCCAGGTCTTGCTGGAGATCATGGGCAGTAATAGGGAAGCTCCATTGGGTAGTAAACGGTCCTGCTGAGAGCCTCCTCCCTCCACACTTCTGTGCCCTGGGTCTCTGTGCTCTTTGGAGCACCCAATCCTGTCACTGGGTGAGCCGCTGCCCTGCTGGGACAAAGGCAGTCACTGCCCAGATAGGCCCCCTCTCCCTGTGGCCTAAGGTGGAGGCACTGCTCTAGACAGCCGCCGTCTACCACCAGCACATTGCTCTGTTCTCCCTGCTCAGCATCTGTGTTTCGCTGGCCAGATTTCTAACCCTTCTAAGAAAGAGATTAGACACACGCAGGTCCAAGATGAGGAAACTGAGGCAATAAGAGCTAGGCTGTGCCCTTTACAGAGAGAGCTAGTTAGAAAGCTTCTGGAACTGGCTTTCTGACCTGCAGGCAACCTGGGAAACCGAGGTATGCCTTGACAACAGTGCTCTCCCACGTTGGGTAGGTATATACTCAAGAGCCACGAGTGGGCTGAAGGAGAAATCCTTGGATGTTAAGAGCAGCTGGGGAAGAGACAGCAATGGCTTTGGTGCTAGGCCTGGCCTTGGCTAATCTCATGCCCCCATAGGCCAAAAAAAAAAAAAAAAAAATCTTCGGGCTTGGACTCCTGGTCCCTGAGCAGCTCAATGGGGATGGAGGCTCCGGGCCTCAGCTTCCGGACTGTGCCTTCAGTCCAGGCGCATCTCCCTCTGGAGGTGAGGACCAAGCAACGGTGTACAGCCGGGAGTTCTCTGCAACTGTTCTGCAACTTGCCCGAAGAGCGGCAGAGAAATCCACCAGGGCTCTGGGCACCCCGAACCCTTCCTGGGCCTCCTTTCCCCGTCAGTGCTGAAAGAGCAATGATCAGAGTGGCTCACAGTCGCCCCGGGTACAAAGAAGCTCGCATTTAGGAGAAGGAGCCCTACCGTGGCCTTGCCCCATCCTGCCAGACTGTGTAGCGAGCTATACCCTCCGAAGTCCCGCTCGAGCCCAGGCAGGAGACGCGCCAGGTTGGAGACCAGACGTTTCTCAGCGGAGCGGTGGAAAAGCTTCCTTATCCCAGAGCAGAGGTTCTGCGTCTTGCCCCGCAAATCCTCGGCTGGACTCCCGGGGCGAGGGCCGCTGCGGGGAGCTGCCCTGCGCCCTCCTCTTTCGCTTTCGCTTCGGCCCGCGCAGGTTTTCGTTGCGCGCGGATTCCTACCTCCACATGCGTCTCCGCAGAGTTGTGCTCTTCTCAGGGAGGCCATCGGAGACTCCGGCCAGGCTTGAGCCCCTGGAGTGCCGAGGGATCCCTCCAGTCCTGCTTTTTCCAATTAGATGTGAGGTTTAAATGCTAAGCATATGCGTCCCCATCCCCACGCACCAGCACAGTCCACACACACCAAAGGAGTGGACTCCGACGGAGTCGTATTTGAGTTTGATCCAAGAGCCAGGATGTTTTGTATATGAAATCCAAAAAAACAGGGACAAATGCAGACGGGGCAGAAGCAGTAAGAGCCCTGGATAATTGTAGGAGGATCCGGGAGAACTGGAGCGCGGGCACCGAAGTCTGGGGAAGGCAGCGACCCCCAGCTAGTTCTGCACAAGGAAGATGCTTTTAATTTTTTACTTTGTTAATTTCTAGCCTGCTCAGACGATACAACCCAGGCGCACGTGTGCTGAACTAGAAAAACGGGGGCTTCGATGAGAAAGTAGGGTATTATTTTGAATCAATCCACTCGGACAATATTTTATTATAATTAATCATTTAAATGGGAAGTTGGAAAGATTACTAGGGACTCGCATAGTACTATAACTATCATCTGGATCAAGATAGAGACCTGGTAGGTGTTGGATTTGTGTATGCTAAGTGTGAAAGGGAAAAAGTTGTAAATTGATGACAACTTCAGGAGTGATTTTGCAGCACCAGGATGGTCTTGCGGTAGTGTTTCGGACCTTGTATTCGGCAACTTTTACACAGTCCTAGCTTTGATACCAGGCTACAACCCACTGCGTGGAAAATGTTGCCCGAGTGCCAGGCTGTCGTGGAGTGATCGAAGCTGGGAGCCTGTAATTGCACCATGCAGTTTAGACTTCGGCAGGAAAACAAGTTAAAACACCGTGTATAAATTCTCTCCGAAGTCTCCTGAGAACTTCGATCTTGAAGGGCAGCTTCGCTCATTTTTCCGGGGCTTTATCCTGGTCTCAGCCTCTGTCTTTTCCAAGCTTTGCACACACCCAAATAGGTGGCAAGTTGAAATATAAAATGGAAATACGTCTCTGCATCTGAGGCTGCCAGAAAGGGGATGGGGGCACCTTGTGCGGCTGTCTGGGGTTGGGCTTCTGCGCTCCTCTGGAACTCGGTGCTGGGAGAGGAGGGGACAGCCTGTGGGGAGCAAGCACACTTTTGAGTGCAGCTCTGGGGCAGGTCTTGGAGGGAGCCTGGGATCTAGTGTTCGACTTACAAATGTAGAGGAGCAAGGGAGTGCGTCTGAATGAGGGAGGATAGGAAGAAGTTCCCCAGAAGGGGGAGAACTCCAGGTACTGAGAATTCCCGTGCCTTCACCCCGAAAACCCCTGTTCAGGAAGCTGAAGGGGCCAGGCCAGGACAGGGTTTTGGGTGGGGCAAAGAGAGTGCTTTCCTGCCTGTGAATACTGGCGCCACTTGGCCATGTGCGCCTGCACCCGCCCCGCTTCTCCGGGTCTTGCTAGGCAGGCTGTGGGCCCCCCTCGCTCAAAGACAAGGAAGGTCATCAGATTGGAAAGTCAGGGCCCCTGGGCCCTGCCTGTGTGGTGATACTGTCTGCAAACCCAGAGGGGGAGCCGGTAGTGCCCATTTGCTCAGATGCAACCTGGCATTGCCCTGAGGGCTGCTAGGCAAATAAGAAAAGGTCCTTTTGCCAAACAAGGGCTGTAGGGGGCCAGAGGAGGGGCCTCACTCATACCACCAGGCCCTTGCAGCCCCAGAGCCATTGATGTCCTCCATTTCTTTTCTGAGATCAGAGTGACTGGTGGCCTCAGAGACTCTGCAGCCAGAGGCGCAGCCTTGTGTACCTCTGTACTGTTGTGTAAATGGGTGACCACCCCAACACCCAGTGCAGAGGTGTGGGGTTGCTTGAGCGCTGCCTGGAAGCCAGTCTTCCCAGAAAGGCTACCAAAATTCAGGAAGGTGTCACTCGGGCTAGGTCACACGACTCATCCTTTCCACCTCCTGCAAGTTCTGTCACTTTAGCAAGGACCTTCTTTTGCATCCCATCCCACACCTGCCAGCACTGAGGAGGAGACCCAAGAGCCGTGGCAAAGAAGTTGAGACTGGTCTCAAAAGAGTCACACAAGGAGGGGGTCAGCTCAGAGGAGCAGAGAGCTTTGTGGGGTGGCAACTCCAGGGTGCAGCGGCTTCAGTTTCTGACTCAAGGCAGCTGGTAAGGTCACCGTTAGTCCTGCGGCATCCAGGGTGTGCTTTTGGAGACGGGTCCCTGTGAGATGCCAGCATAAAAGCACTGCTCCCTGCCAAGGTACCATCTTTCCTGGTGGACATGCCCCATGTCCTCAGCAACCTCATGGCCATGGGGCCATAGGATTCTTAGAGCAGATTTTCTTACAGAAGGTTTTACCCTGCTTCCTGCAGGACAGACCTAGTAACCAGGCTCAGAGTGGAGTAGCTGCTTCTCCCAGCGCTCCAAGGGCAATGACAGGAACGCTCAAGGGCCTGGTGCATGGCAGGGTGCAGAATCCCAGTGCAGTCCAGGGTTCCACCTGCTCCTTTCCCAGGTAGCCCTGAAGTCGTCCTTTCTGCTTGTGGCTTGGAGTTTTAGCGCTGTGAAATCTGTGTGTTTGGATAATGTGCAAATCCCTTCTCTGGGTTCCTGTGCCGCCACCCGCCTGGCCTCCCGTCAGCTCCGTTCTCCTCTTTGCCACAGTTGCAGACACCTTTGTCTGGGAGAAGTCCTGGTGGGGTGGGTGGAAAGGGCTCCCCGACCGACACAGGCACAGGTCGCGCGGAGGCGGCAGTCCCAGGATAGTGGACCTAGGGGGCTGCAGTTAGACACAGGTCCTGGGCTCAGGATTGGGGTGAAAACAGGAAGAGGGGTAAATGAACCACAGTACTGTTGTGTCCACAGAGGACCAGACTCAAGCTGAGGCTTGGAATGCCTGGCTTTTACAGGGATCACTCTTTTCCCTTGTGTCCACTTACCTCCCCGATAATCTGCCTTTATGAAGCGCTTCGTATGGGCTGGAACCTTTTAAGTGAAGAAACAGCGCCCACCTCCTGTGCTAGAGCTGTGTTCCTCCCAGTATAAACAGTTGAGCCTCACAAATGTTCACCAGCCAGAGGGTAAAAAATGGGATTTTCACACCCTCCTCTTCAACGTAGTTAAGCAGCCCTGAAAGCATTTCCCAGTCCCGTTGGCTGTGAGGTAGTGGACTGTATAAACTGTGTATGTGCCGGTGTATGTGTGTGCATGCGCCGGTGTGCTCACCCCGTATTTACCACATCCACACCCTGCTGTCTGATTGTTTCAGGGTGTGATTGTGCATTCTAATATGTGTACACTTCTGTGTGAAAAAATTTGTTCCCTAGCGTACCCCGATAGGTGAGCCACATGCGGTGTGTGTGTGCAAGGTGAGCCCCTGTATGTGGCTCCGAAGGCCCCTCAGACCCGCGTGTAGCAGGGCTTCACTCACAGTTGTGCCCAGGGAGCCAGTGACAAAGCGCCTGCATGTCTCAGCCTGTGGCCTTCTGGCCAGTGGTGACAGCAACCAGGGGAGGCTGAGTCACTGAAAGCCTGGCAGAGTGTCCCTGTGGCTGGTCTCCAGGGAGTCTCTGTGTCCTCCCAGGGCCCACATATGTGGTCCATCCCGCCGCCTGCCTTGCATGGAGGCCCGCCCCTGCCCTGGCTTGGGAGGTGCCCTCTGTCCTGTGCAGCTCACTGTAAAAGAGGAGCCGGCCCGGGCACCACTTCTGCATGTTGCAGATCCCCTTAGTGGATGAGCAAACTGAGGTCCAAGGGAACCTTGCAGCCAGGTTAGTGGCAGGCAGAGGGGGTGGGGGAAGCTGGGCTAGCTATCCCCCCTTTCCCATGCCTCACCCCCTCTAGTAAAGCATGGGTTCTCACTCTCTAGGTGTCCGTGCACGCCCTTCCCGATTCCCCAGGGGTGAGGCAGACCTCACCACGAGCTTGCAGGAGTAGAGCCCACAGAAAGCGCTGGGAAGTCCCCAGCAACCCTGTTGGGCTTTCTTTCCTAAGGATGGGGTTACCTGAGGCTAAGGACTGGCTTCCTCTCACATGACTATCGGCTCAGCTGCACTGGAGGTCGTGGTGGCATCCAAGAACCCTGGCCCCTCAACACGCAAACAATGAATCTCCATGTCATCCTGCCCTGTTGAGAGGTGGCAGTCCTCTGTCTGTGGAAGGTCCTATTTCACAGACGGGGGACTCAGATGCCCAATGCTACTTCCTCGGAGCTCTCCGGGCTCCTCCTGTCACTGTGCCAAGCCTTGTGGGGGTTTCTAAGAAGCGGTGGACATAGCTCTGCCTTCAGTCCCAGAGGCAGAGACACATGTCTCTTGCCTGGCACCAGTGCTGGGAGGATCAGGAGGGGCAGCAGGAAAAGCTGACTGGCCTGGGTGAACAGTGGCAGGAAAACCCCAGGTTCTGTAGCTCATTAGAAGCTTAGCTCCTCCCTGCCCTGGTCTTCTGTGTAGGAGGACACTCCCTGGACAAAGGGAGGGTACTCAGGAATCTGAAGCCAATGCTCTCCTTTCCTCCCTCCAGGCTTCCTCTGCAGATAAGAGAGCTAGGTGCAAGTCTTGGCTTTTCCTTAGAAGTAGCCACAGGCTCTGTTGCCTGCTCCTCCTGCAAGGCAAGGGAGCATGGTGTGGGTGAGAGTGTGGAGCGAAGGTGCGGCCACAGGGGGGCAGGTGCAGCTCTACGGTGTGCTGTGCAGGCCTCTGCCCCAGCCTGTCAAGTGCGCCCTTGGAAGGCACTGGGGTACTGCAAATGGTGGCGATGGTGCTAGAGGTTCTGCTCACGTTTCCTTCAATAAGTATAATTATTCCTGTGTGAAGTGCTGGGCACAGAACCCAGGGCCTCATGCATACTAGGCAAGTTCTCTACCACTGAGCTCTGTACCCAGCTCCTGAGCAAGTGTTAGGGTGGGAATGAGCACTTTGGGGGTCCCTTGGGATGCACAAGCCCCCTTGATGTCCAGAGGTCCACCTGGCCCTGGTTTTGCCCCCCCCTCTGGCCACACAGGTGCATTCACATCTGGTTCACACGCCCACACTGAGCTATGACAACCCTAAGGAGACAGGGAAGACAGGCACACACCTGACCCTGCTGCCCGGGTTCCCTTCGGGGGCCTTGGTCTCCCCATCTGTGAAACCCCTGCATGGACTTGATGGATTCTGAGGCCCTGGGCTACTGAGATGGCCCAGGCCTTAGCTTTCAGAACCAGGAGAGTTGGATGGATCCTGCAGGCCTGGGGTTCCCAGCTGTCTGGCTGTCCATTGTACCCAGAGAGCGAGAGATGGTGGGGCCAGTCTGCCAGAGGATCAGAGCCTGGCGTCCCTGACTCCTTAGTTTTCCCATCTGTAGGATGGGTGACAGTGGGGACAGTGGGGACCAGAGTGCATGGAGCAAAGCCTCTGCTGCTGCTAAACCATGTAATAATCCGGGTTTCCTGAGTATTTCTGCTTTTGCTTCTGGCAGCGTCCTGAGGGCCTCTTGTGTACTGTACCAGTGTATCCCCAGATAACTCTTCCCACATGCCTGGGGGGCATGGGGATACTGGTCAAGGTGGGCAGTGGCCCCTATTGGGTTGGGGTTCTAGACCTGACTCTGCCTTTGAGTCAGCTTCCTCCCCTGTGCTAGGGGAGAACAGGTCCTGGGCCGGGGATGAGCTGTAGGAACTTCTGGTCCAGGTGAGGCGGAGCTGAGGAAGGTTGCGGAGCCCAACTGTGGGGACATTCCCCTGGGAAATGAGAGGCTGCAAGAGCTATTTTTGTTTGTTTGTTTTTGTTTTGCTTTGTTTTTGGTCATCCTGAGGAACTGAATCCAAGGCCTTCACAATGAGCTACATCTCCATCCCTTTTTTGATTTTTTATTTTGAGACAGGGTCTCAATAAATTCCCCAGGCAGGACTCAAATTGCAGTCCTCTTGTCTCGGCCTCCCAGAGTGCTGGGATCACAAGGCATGAGCCACCACATCACTGAGGTTTGCTTTTGTTTCAAACTCTTTCCCCAGAACTTGGAGCGGTGCCTGCTATACACAGTAGGTGGTCAATAAACATTTGTTGATGAATGACTGCACGAATGAATGCGTGAATGAATGGATGGATGGGTGCTATGAAGGGTGACTGTTTGGAGAACACTAATTCTTGCCATCTCTGCTTCCTTACGGTGACAGGGTGACTTGCCATTCTCCTATACCCTGCTGGAACATGACCTCTCTCCCTGCAGATCCTACAGGCCTGGAGCAAGGCCTTGTGCAGACCCCGTTTTGTGTGCGTGTTAGCTCTCAGGCTCTAGCAGTTGGTGGAGCACTCACTTCTCTTGCTGCTTCGCAGGGTCCCAGAATTGTAGCTGGTCCTGACCTCACAGCTCAGCCTGTGTGCCCATGGGGTCCCAGCTGAGCCTGCCTGCTGAGGGCGGGGCTGTCCTAGCATTGCCCCTTCCCTCCCTGCCCCAGTGCCTTTCCGTGAGCATCGGCCCCCTCCCCTCGTCTCAGGAAAGAGCTGTGCATCAGGACCACAGCCTTCTTCTGCACAACTGCTCCAGGGCTGCAAGCGGCGGGTGGTACACGCTCAGGTCCCAGCACTGCCCGGGAACTCATGGCTCCTCCCTGCTGAGGCTGCTGTGAGATGAAACAACCTGAGTCTAGCTAGGGTGGTGACCATGGTGAGAGCCAGCCACCCTCGGCGTGGTGTGCAAGGACATGGAAGGCGCAGTGCACAAGGAAATGTGCAGTGAGGCTGCGCAGTGCCCCAGGCAAGGCCTCCCCTCCTGCCCTGCAGCTCCTGCGGGCTGCATCCTCCCCAGGCAGCACTGCACGCTGGGCAGTGAATGAGCTGATGCCTATCCCAGGAACCAGCAGCCTCCTTAGAATGAGCTCCGTGGGCTGGGAACCCCAGAGGTACCAATGGCCTGGGGCCTGCAGAGTACAGACTGAAGGAACAGGAAGTAGCCTATGGACCCAGGAGGCAGCAGGGACCAACACTCTGGGGTGGAGGGAAGAAGACGGGGCAAGTACGTGGAGCGTGGCAAATGACACACGCCGAACACTGTGGGATGGTGCTTTGGGGTGGCCCCAAGGGAAGTCGGGGCCCGGGCAGGGACGGGTGCCCCTTCACCCAGGCAGGGGCCAGGTCTCTGGAAGCCATTGCTTGGGTGCTACTCAGGGTGGCCTTTTACAACAAAGAGAAGAGTTTTATTGTGGTAACATGTGCACGACATTAGATGAACCATTTGTACCATCGTTACCTCTCTGCTTCAACCCCACTGAGCTCTTGCACAGGTTGGGCAACGCTCTCCATTTCCAGACCTGCGTGGGCACTGCCGGCAGCGACTGCACCTGCTCAGCAGCACTTCCCGCCCCTCCCAGCCCCAGGGACCTCTGCTCCACTCTCCTGGTTCTCCCTGGCACCTCGCTCTGTGCCCAGGCATTTGTACAGTATATCTTATTGGCCCTTTGCAATTTCTTTGGAGAAGCAGCTGTTCCAGACCTTGAATCGAATTGTTTGGGTTTCACTTTTTTTTTTTTAAGGAGAATAAGATTCATTCTATGCTTGTCTGTCTGTCTGTCTGTCTAGCTATCATCTATCACCTACTTCTGCATTTTGCCTCACTGGGGATTGAATCCAGGGAGCTCTGAGCTACATCTCCAGCCTTTTTTTATTTCTTAGGATTTCTCCTGAGAGCTTTACAGTTCTAGCGACAGGTCTTCAACACATTTTGAGTTAATTTTTGGATGTGGTCTCAGATAAGGCTCCAACCTGCAGTCTCTCAGCATGTGGAAAGGGCCACCCTTTCCTCATAGATTGGTCTGGAGACCCTCAGCTGACCACGTACTTGAGTGTCTACTTTCGGGCTTTCTTTTCTGTTGTGCTGGTCCGTCTGTCACTCACGTGGCCTTCTTATGTGACATCAGAATCACAGAATGTGTAGAGGGGCTCATAGTGACCCTGCCCATCTTCTTGTCTCCAGAACAGTAACTGACCATGACTGCGATAGAGATTTAGTTCAGGGACAGATCCATTTGCCATGAGCCAGACCTACATAGCATGGAGGGGTGGGGACGGGACCACCGGCTGGGGATCCGGGGCTACAACCTACACTCTAGCTATTTTTCTGGCTGCTCAGGGACCCCTGTGTCCCATCAGCTGATCATCTTGTAAGGACATAGCTTTTTAGGAAATTCTCATGTGCCCTTAGGGCCTGAACATTCACCTTCTGTGATCCCCAAACTGGGGCCAGCCCTTCCAGAAACTTCTGGTGTGTTTGCTGTCCACACCCACAGGTGTCATGCTGGAAGCTCGGGGCTTGTCCTGAACATTTCTCTGTGATTCTCACAAGAGGCATTTACAGCCTCTGGTCTCTGTTCTGGTCGTCCTAGGGGTTCAGGGCCCAGGGGATTGGACGGGTGGGTCCCAGGGAGGGGGCCTCAGAGAAGCAGCTGTCTCTTCCCAGAGTCCCCCAGCCCAGGTGGTTAAATAGGGACCTGCAGGAGCCTGGTCTCCCAGACCAGTGCCCTAGGCAGAGTTTCTAGTGCTCTTAAAACCATAGGTCCGCTGTTTCAGTTCCCAGGCCAGGGTAAATGTTCCATCAGTGTTAGGTGTTTTATGGAGAAGGTTTTGCTGGAACCCTAACGACATGAGGCTGTGCAGGAGCCTTGACAGATTATTACAGGTGACTCGGCTGCGTGATGCTGGGAAATGAATGTGGCCTTACTGAATCTACACTGTGCAGCTGACAGTGTCTTTTGAAACATGAGTGAGTGATGGAAACATGGGGCAGGAGGCATTGAGGGGAGAAAAAAGGTCCCTCCAGCCCCTTGCACCCTATACCCACATCTTCAGGTTGTACCTCATCCCTTCCCCTCAGGACTTTCTGCTCTCTGTGTCCCTCAGACCCAGGCTACAGACCCCGAGCTCCCCAGGGCGGGTGGTGGCGTGTTTGCCCTGCACCGCACAGGCTGGGCCCGGGCATCAGGCTCAGGGGAGGCTGATCTTAGAAGCCGAAGCTTACAGGTAAAGGAGAGGCCCAGGGGGACAGGCATCTCCCCAAGGGTCCCACTGAGACCTGAACCCCTGTCTGCTGACAGCAGCAGGGCTCTTTCCTCTCCACACCTCTGCCCATGGGGCTAATGCCCGCTGCCTGAGGCCTGCTGCCCCTGTGCCTGCCAGGCCGTGTGACCTGTGATACAGGGAGGGCTGGGGAGTGAGGCCTGGAGCCCACCACAAATGACCACATCTCCTCCCACCCACAGCCCTGCTCTGAAGCCCAGCCCGGCCCAGCCTGGTCTTCCTGTTCAGTGAGGATGGGAGGCTGCACAGGGCCCTTGCCCTCAGGAGGAGAGGCCAGCTTCTTACTGTTTCAGAGAGTGGTGTCCCCAGAAAGGGAAATGGGACGAGGGAGGGTGTGGAGAGATGAGCTGGGTTCCTGTCTGCTGTGGATTAAGTTTTTCTTGGTCGAATACACACAATGCATTTTACTTTCTTTGTTTGTCTTTTTTGTTGTTATTGTTTCTTGTTTTTGGAGACGGTCTTGCTGTGTGGCCTAGGCTGGCCTTGAACTTGGGATCCTCCTGCCTCAGTCTCCTGGGTGCTGGGATTATTACCATGCTCAGCTCTTACAATGCTTTTATTTTATTTTATTTTATTTTATTGGACAGAACCAGACCAGACCAGAGTGGAATTGTATTGTATTGTATTGCACTATGTTGTATTTTTGTGATACTGGATATTTAATTAGGGCCTTCGCACTGAACCGCATCCCCAGCTCTTTTAAATATTTTACCTCAGGGTCTCCCTATGAACCCCAGGCTGGCCTTGAACTCATCATCTTCCTGCCTCAGCCACCTGAAATGACAGGCATGGGCCTCAACTGCATAAGTCCAGCTCCCCTAGTGCATTTTAAAGCAGACATCACTTTTTTTTTTTTTTTTTTACTTTCAACGTGCAGAAATCAATGAAAGGACCATTTTCTACCAATAAGCTATGAATGTAGAAATGTTGAATATGGTTTGCATTATAGAGCATGGTAGTTGCTTTTATCACTGTCACAAAATACTTGAGACCATTCACTTGGAGAGGGAAAGGCCCTGTGTTGGCCCACAGCCTTGGAGGCTTGGTGCCAGCTGTTGGCATTTTGGGTTTGGGGTCTTTGGCAACGCAGCCATCGTAGCGGGAGCAGAAAAGCCACTTAGGTCACCAGGGAGAAGGCGAAGAGAGGAAGGGGAGGGCCTGGGGTCCCACAGTCCCCTTCAGGGGGACACGGCCAATGCCTAAGACTTTCCGATAGGCCTTGTGTCCTGGAGATTTTATCATACACCCCTGGGAGCGTCACCCTGGGGACTAGGCATTAACACAGGCCTTGGGGACATCTGACACCCCCTCCCCCGTAATGATCAACACACTTGGAGCCCGCTCCCTGTGGCCCTGACACTCCCCGGGACTCTGGCCAAAACCTGAGTTGGAAATATCTTTAGAAACCCTGAAGTGTTCACCATTTTATGCTTACACATGTGGGGTTTCTTTGAACGCAGACACAGAATGGCCTTTTCCATCCTTAACCATCTCGGAAAACTAAGCAGCAGCTTTGCTATTAATTCAGCCATTCCTGTTTACTTCTCATCCAAGGGCAGCAGAGTCTTCCTGCTCTTCTGGTTTGTAAGTGACTTTTTGGCCGAGAAGGAACACGTTTAAGAAAGAGAACACAACATGTCAGTGAAAAAGCAAACTCTAGGCTGATGTGGAACTGCTGCAGGCCAAGAAGTTCAGGTGCTTAAAATGAAATCAGTGTCACACGTACTGGGTGCCCCACATGGCCCGGGGTGGGGACAAAGGACCTGGCGAAGAGTCTTAGGTGAGGGCACTGCCTGAAATGCTGCTGCAGTGTAGATGACAGAATAAATGCACATTTAATGCCAGACTTTGACGGTTCTTTGCAGTCCTTTAGTTACAGGCACGTGAAGTAGGGCCCGATTTGGAGGGGACCTTGGGAGCTCCTTGGGGGGAGCTTTATGGTTCATAAATGTCATCTGGGAAGCTGGGGCTGGAGAACCTTGAACTGAAAGCAGCACCTGGGTAAGCACGGGAGGGGACATCTGCAGGCTGGCGACTGCCCTCGCCCTTGCAGCTGCTGCCTGATGTGGCCCCAGGAAGAGCTGTTCTGGGGTGTCCGGGGGGGGGCTCTGCTGCCAGCAAACTGCTCTTCATTCACACCTCCCTACACTTTGTCAGGTATTCTCAGCCTCACTTTCCAGATGAGGAAACTGAGGCACACAGAGGCTGAAGTACTTTCCCAAGGACGCCCTTGGCCACAGAGCCATGGGGTGGCGCGGGAGCCGCTTCAGCAACTCCTGCAGCGCCCCCCGCCGTCGACGAGAGGGGCTGCGTTTCTCTGGGATTTCTGTTCCCATCACCTGGAACTTTGCCAGTGCACAGCCGGAAATGCCGAGTGAATGACTGACTGAGTGAGTGAATGAATGAAGCAGGTTAGTGGAAGAATTGGGGGCCAAACCCAGGCTCATTCAAAGACTTCTCTTTCGGTTCATTTCCCCTTGTGTAGGGTTAAGTTCTCTGTCTCACTTGCCTTGAGCCTGAAAGCAACATCAGGGTGTCCCTGAGGAGGTGCAGGGGACGCTGGCTTATTCCTCTTCCTGCAGAAGAAATTCAGGCTCAGAGGAAGAGATGCTGGGAACATGGCCAGGACCACCATTTGCGGGTGGGGGGGAGGACAGCAGGCAGACCGCGGGGCTGGGGGTGGGCAGACCTGGGTTTGAGTCATGGCCCTTACATTGTCCGGCCCTGGGTCTCTGGAATCTGCTGGGAGGTGGCCCAGGATGGACCCTGAGCTCTGGGGCCTCACTGTCGCTGTGAAGGGACCATGGGGAGCTTTGTGCTTCTCAGGTGATGGGTGTCCCCTGGGGCCCACTCCTCTTCCTTGATAGCAGCCAGGGTCTTGTCCAGCCACACAGCTGGGGGTCAGAGCTTGGGTTTGGAGACTTGGGTGGGGCCCTGGAAGGCGGGGAGCCGGGGATGGCCTGTCTTCCTGTCTGCTCAGTGAAGCCCCCGATGGGGGCTAAGACCCCACCATCCATCTAGGCCTCAATGGGGCTCCCCTGGGGACCCTGAAATTGGGCCTGCTTTCCTCCTCGGAGATAGAAGTTGCTCCTGGGCCTTCACTGTGTGCCAGGACACGGTGACACGTGCCTGGGCTCCCTCCACAAGCAGTCACCTCCAGAGGCCCCAGGGTTGGGGCCATTCGAACCCCAGCTTGGGCCCTGGCAGCTCTGTGATCTTAAGAGGTTGTTAAACCTCTCTGGACCTCAGAGCTTGCCCCTTTCAAACCGGGGTAACTCATGCTGAGCAGCTCTCCCCTGCGGGCGGGGGGGCCCTGTGGAGGGCCCTGTGGGGTGCACAGGGCTCTTCCTGGACCCCCTGCATTTCCTTCCCAAGCAAAAAGAGCTTTCCACCTTGATGTCATCTCAGACTTAGAGAAAAGCTGTGAGCGCTGTGCTTTACGCCAGCTGTGCTCAGCGAAGAGCGGGTGCGCTTCTCGTGACGGGCCACAGTCGGGCAATTTCCTTTCTCCTTCCCCTTCCTTCTTCCTCTCTTCTCTTTTTCTTTCTTTTCCTTCCTTCCTCCCTCCCTCCCTCCCTCCCTCCCTCCCTTCCTTCCTTCCTTCCTTCCTTCCTTCTTCTCTCTTCTTCCTCCTCCCCCTCCTTCCTCTCCCTCCACTATTTCTTCTCCTCCTCCTCTTCCTCCTTCTTCCTCTTCCCCCTCCCCTTCCCTCCCCCCTTCCTTACTGGGGACCAACCTCTCTCCCTCCTCCGTACCCCAGGTGTGAATGCTGAGTGGTACTCTACACAGGGCCCTGCTGTATCTTCCCGAACTGCTGAGGCATGAGCTCAGTACTTCAGAGTGCGGCTCTCCACAGACCCGCGTCCACACTTGAGGTCTCTGATGCTCAGTGACGTTGGTCCCACACCACGGCAGCGGTGACAGGGCCCTCATGAGGCTGGGGTGCCGTGGGGCCGGTCCAAGGTCTCCTGCACCTCCCAACCTGCTTCTCTTCCTCTTGCTCGGTCTCAGGGCCCCGCTGCAGGGCTCCAAGCCCAGGGTTCAAATCTCCACTCTGCCTTTCACCCATTATTTGTCCTTGGGCAAGTCGTTTACCCGTCTGCCTTGGTTTCTGGGGCTGCGGGGTGGGAGAGGTTTCCCTAGTGGCCTGAAGAGGCCAGGAAGGTCACCCAGTGGCTTTCCTGGCACCAGAGGAGTGCCAAGGACGATGCCGGCTGTGTTATTTCTTTTGCCCAAAGGCTCTGGGAAGCCCACTCCGCCCTCCGGTCTTGGGAAGAACCCAGAAACCTCCCTCCGAAGCTGGGCCGGGAAGAGGCTACTGCCACAGCCTCCTCCCGGCACAGGTGACAGGTTCATCAGACACGTGGTGTCTGGGGAGCGTCTGCACGCACAGTCATTTTGAGGGCAAGTCCAGTGTTCCCTGGACACCTGCTGTGCGCCGGTAGCTGGAGACCCACAGTCTCCCCAGGGGTGGAGCTCAGGTCTCAGGCTGGCGCTCAGCTGCTGGTGACAGATGGGTCTCTTCTCTCTGCGCCTCAGTTTGCCCATCTGTAAAATGAGGATGCTTGTTAAAGCCACCTGTGAGCCAGGAATGTGCGGGGCCTGAGCAGTGAGGGAGGCTAGAGCTCTGCCTGGTAGGGCAGAGACCTCTTCATCTGTACGTGTCCCTGTAGGGATGGAATGTGGCAGACCCACAGTTGGGCTTAGTAACTGTGCCTGGCAGTTCTCCCGGGTATCTCATCTGGGATGGGCGATGGGGGTGGGGGGATCCACTTCCTGTCCAAAACACTTACTTGGAATCGCAGTGCCTCCTGGTGGTCGATAGGGGCAACTGCAGCCTTGCTCTTGGCCTGCGGGGAATCTGGCCCTTCAACGCGGGAAGGCCTGGTATTGGCCTGGGTGTGGAGGATTCACGGCCTACCCGTAGCTGAGAGGATCAGCACGTTTCTAGAAGGCAGCCTGTCTGTGCTTATGAGAGGTCTAAAGCTGTGCATATGATTTAACCCAGTGATTTTAGTTTTGGGAGCTTATTCTAAGGGAGATTTAATTTCAAGGATGTTCATCACAGACCTATTGTAATTTCACATCATCAGAAACCTTTGTGCCTAACGGAAGAGGACTTATTCAGTAGTTTGTCCCTATGGAATACTATGCAGCATGGAAAGATGTAGAGTTTATGTAGAGTTGGGTTTAAAAAAAAACCCTTCTATGTAAATAGGTTCACGCGTGCGCACGCGCACGCGTGTGTGTGTGTGTGTGTGTGTGTGTGCGCGCGCATGTGCGAGTGTGTTACACAGAAGAGAGTTTTCTTCTCCTCCTTATATCAGTTTTTTTTTGGAGTTTTCCAGATAGAATACAGACGATTCCTTTAGTAGACCAAAAGCCACAAATTGCAAGCCACAGAAAGAGCAAGGCATCCAGGTGACAGCAGTCTTGGGCCACACAAATAAGGGGCAGAAGGACAGGTCAAGGAGATGGAATGTGGCCACAGAAATGCCGAAGTTTGGGGCCGCCCCTGCAGTGCATTGTGGGAGCGACGGTGGGCAGAGGGGAGGGGGGTCTGGCAGGAGGCACCAGTCTGGCCTGTGGGACCCTGAAGGGTGCTGGAAGCCTGATTTGTAGTCCTGGAAGATTTAGCAAAAAGCGAGCGCACATGGTGAAACCAAACCAGGAGGCTCTGTTGAGTTTGGTGTCCGATGTCTAATGGATCAGTTTTCCGGTAAGCCCCTCCCATGCAGTATTCGGGATACTCTCATATGCAAAGAACGTTTGCTATCTGGAACTGCAGTGTAACAGGCGATCCAGGGTTGCCTTTGGCTGTGGTCATCCCCCGGTTCCCCAAATCCCCCCGCATAGAGCCTGGGACTGCTTTCAGACAACAGCAACACCGACACAAAAATGACAGTTAACCTATACACGGGTGTTGCTGCTTCTGGAAACTTCTAGAATTTTTTTAAGGACAGAGACTCCCCGTTTTTTGTCAAAGTGAAGTTTACTCAATATAAGGTGAGCATCTTTCCTTCCATGTAGATGTTCTTCTCGCCTCTCCACTTCATTTGTATGTTCATTACATGTTTATTGAGCACCTCCTGTGGTCCAGGTGTAGCAGGAGCAAACAAACCAGGGTCGTCAGAGATCTGAATGTCTTCAGTTGCCCTGTCCTGGGTACCTCCACGTGCTGAGTCCACTCAAAACATTTCCTTTTCATTATGATCTTGGGGAAGATCCAGAAGCCACGTGGTGCCAGATCTGGTGAATGAAGTGTGTTTTGACGAGCCTGCCTTTGTGCTAGATGTCATATTCGCTGTGTTTTTTAATACACTTTATAAAGAACCTCATGAAAGAGTACTCCAGAACTGTTTTGGAAAGTGGCCCGATGTGCGTGCAAAGCAAGGGGGACTTTTTCAAGGGAGTTAACAGCAATGCATCATTTCTGGTAGGACATTTTAAAGTTTAAACACTCACCATATATTCTGATCACCACGTGTGTTCCCTATTTTGTGGGAAGGGAAGAGAGCAATGAACAAATGGAAAGCAAAAGAAGCCAAGTCAGTACATGACAATTCATGTTAGCTGCCACGAAACAAATAATGTGCAGCACAAATAAGGTCAGGAAGGCTGGGGCTATAGCTCAGCAGCACAGCGCCTGCCTGGGAAGCACAGGGTCCTGAGTTCAATTCCCAGTACCAAGAAATACTATCTTTTTTTTTTTTTTTTTTTTGGCGGTACTGGGGATCGAACTCAGGACCCTGCGCTTGCTAGGCAAGCGCTTATTCCACTGAGCTATATCCCCAGCCCCTTACTATCTTATTTTGGTTAATTTCCATTTTTCTACATACTAAACAATACCGTGATGTACTCCCTTTCCAGTTAATTCTTTAGGTCCCTCGTTAATTACTTCTTTAGGATTAATTCCTGTAAGTGGCATATTTTTCTTTAGGTGAAAACATATAAATGTTTAATTACATTGATTTTTCTTTCATATATTTGAGCTTAGTTTTGTATTTGCTCTTTGCTTACCTTTTTAAATTGTAAAATAACATACTGCAAAATTAAAAATTTGAGTGTGTCTTAACACATTTCCTGTATGGATTTATGTACTCACTACCACAATCAAGGTACAGACTACTATAGGCCCACAATAATTCTGCCACACCAGTATGACCTGTTCATAGATAAACCCTCACACTACCCTAACCCCTGGCAATCAGCAATCTATCTCCTGCACCCAGAATTCTGCCATTCCCAGAATGTCACGTGATTACTTAATGGACTCATACAGGTTTTTGTGGGTTTTTTTTTTTTTTAAACAGAGTCTTACTATGTAGTTCAGGCTGGCTTTGAACTCACTGTGTAGCCCAGGCTGGCCTCAAACTCCATCCTCCTGCCTCAGCCTCCCAAGTGCTGGGATTACAGGTGTGAGCCACCACACCTGGCTGGAATTATATATTATGTGAGCATCACAACTGGATCTTTTACAGACATGAATTTGAGATTCATGCATGTTGTTATCGTTTTTTTTTTGTTGTTGTTGTTGTTGTTGTTCCTGAGTAGAATTCTATCATATGGATGTTCTACAGATCCTTATCTACTCACCTGTTAAAAGATACTTGCTGGATTAGTCAGTTTTCTGTTACTGTAACAAAATACCCAAGATAATAAACTTAACCACATGGAAGGTTCTTTTAGCTCACGGGTTTGAAGACTTCACCCTGTGATAGGTTAGTCCTGTTGCTTTGGACCTGTGGTAAGGCAGGTATTATGGCAGGAACACAGAGCAGAGAAAGCTGCTCACCTCATGGCAGTCAAAAAGCAGAGAGAGAGACAGACAGAGAGATAGATGGAGAGGGAGAATAAAAGAGACTTGTGTCCCACAGTCCTCTTCCCGGGCACCTCTGGTGACCTAAGACTTCCTGCTAGGCCTGATTCTTAAAGGTTGCATTGCCTTCCAATAATCCCAGGCTGCAGCGCCCACCCTTGATGGGACACGTGGGCCTTTGAGGACATTCTAGACCAAAACGCTAGCACTTGGGTGGTTTCCAGCTTGGGGTGGTTACAGCCAAAGCTGCCACAAACACTGGCACTCAGCCTTGGCTTCTTTCTCCCCTGCAGATAAATCTTCACTTCTTTCTTTTCTTTTTTCTTTTTTCTAGCCCTGGGGTTTGGACCAGGGCTTTCATGTTAAGCTGAATCCCTAGTTCTTTTTTCTTTTTGTTTTTTGAGACAGGGTCTTGTTGTGAGCTGGGCTTGAACTTGCAATCCTCCCCTCTTGGCCTCCCAGAGTGCTGGAATTACCTTGTGTGCCATCACACCTGCAAGTCTCCATTTCTGCAGGGTAGACACTAGGCATGGGATTGCTGAGTTGTGCCAAAGGGTCAGCTTAATTATATAAGATGCTGTCAAACTGTCTTCCTGCCCACCTTGTCTGCCAGTTTTCTTCTTTCTGCTGTAACAGGTATGCAGTGAAATCTTGTTGTGCATGGGTCTGTCCTTCGTTCCTTCCTTCCTTCTTCCCTCCCTCTCCCTCTCTCTTTCTTTCCTTTCTCTCTCTCTCTTTCTCTGGCATTTTTGAGAGAGGGTCTCACTATGTAGTCCAAGCTGGCCTTGGAGTATGTAGCTCAGGCTGACCTCAAACTTGTGGAGATCCTCCTGCTTCAGCCTGTATATATTCTCCTTCTTCTTGTGTTTTAACTTACATTTCCCTATTAGGAAATGTTGATCCTGTTTCCGTGCACATTTGCCCTCTTGTGTCTTTGCTGACTTATCTATTCCAATATTCTGCCCACTTTTCCATTTAAACTTCCCTGTTAACTAAATACAATACTTTTTTCAGATTTCCAGCTTTTCTCTAAAATCCTTCTCAGAGACACCCAGCTCAGGTCCTCTACTCTGAGACTATCTTCAGAGAAGCACTTTGGGGCCTTGCCTGGTGCATGTTGGTGGTAGGTGCCTGTGTCATCCTTGCCTCTTCCGTAGGCTCGCAGATGTTGAGGGCGTGGACACAGGTCTCCCATATGTGTTTACTGAAGTGTCGCCTGGGTACTGCGACTGCCTTGGAATTCTGTGCTGAACCTGGAGCTAAAACAGGGACGTGAAGAATGAGCTCTGAACAGGGCCCAGCGGGGTAAGACAGGATCAGTGGCCAAGCTCTGGACCCGCCCCATTCCACAGAACTGGACGGCAATGGGGTTAGCCAGGGTCCTTTAAGTAGTACCGAGGGCCTCTGAGCATCTCCACTGAGTGTGCCATCCCAGCGCTGAGTGTGTGGGGCTGGCTCACCAGGAACAGAGCAAGCTGCGTGATTCCTGCGAAACAGATGCGTGGAGGGGAAATGGATGCACTCACAGCCATAGAGAATAAAGTTACTCAGACCTTGCTAGGCACATAGTGCATATGCAGAGCCTGGGGATAGCTACACACACACGCACACACACACACTCCCTTCCCTGTGTCTGTAGGGCAAGGCTGCTCACAACCACGGGCACACACACCCACACACACTGCACCCATGGGCCTGCCCTGGGTCACACAAGCGTGTGGCCCACACACCTCTTGGGCAGTGCTGTGCGGCATACGTGCTCCGAGTGCAGGCGCCTGCTGCCTCCAAAAGGCTCCAGAAGTCCCTTCTGGCTCCATCATAGCCAAGAAGAGAAGACAAACGTCACAGTCACCTCTGGCAATCTCTCAGGTCACAGAAAAGTGCCCTAGAGTGCTGTGATGTCATTGGGTTTGCCAAACCGCACAGACCTCAGCGAGGAAGGAAGCTGTCCCATTTCTTCCATTTCCTGAGCTGAAACCCCGCTGAGCACCGGGTTGAGAGACTCCTAGAAGGGGTGCGGGCTCGTCGTGTGGGCGCTAGGGCATGAGGAGGGCGGTGTAACATCGGACCCATCAGCAGGCATCCTGGGAATAATGGTGGCCTCGAGCTGCTTGAGGGACCTTTGCTATGATGAAGCCACACAGTGTGGACCTGTCATGGGGCTGTGCAGCCGGCTTCATACCTCCCACTCTGAGCTCCACAGCAGTGCCCCTGAGGGCTGGGAGGAGTTGGCTCTGTGCCAGCACAGGTCCTCCTCGTTTCTTCCCTCCCTGCAGGGAGATCTGGGTCCCTTCTGCTATGCCTCAGTCTTTCTCTGCCCCAGCTCTCTATCAGTCACCTCCTACCATGTAAGCCATCAACTTCAAATGGTGACACTAGTTTGGCTGGCCTGGAACTTGCAATCTTCCTGCCTCAGCCTCTCAGAGTGCCGGGAGTACAGGCAGGCGCCACCCCCTCAGCCGCCTGCCTCATTTATATATCTTCTGTCTGCCTTATCCTCATTGTGTAGCAGGATGAATGCGGTCTTTCATTTGTTTAACAGATGTTCTCTGCATGTATGCTATGGTGCGGACACCGTCAGTGCCCAAGGGGGGCCAGACAGAGCCCAGCTTCATCCCTGAGAAACTGACCGTTTATTCTTCCACGATTTCTCACCGCACCTGCCCCACCCTATATTAAGCTCTACGCTGGCAAGGGACAAATGACCAGAGGCGGCCCTGGCCCCTGGGCGCTGACATTCTGAAGAAGGAGCCAGACATGGAGGGCTCGATTGTCGCTGGTTGGAAAACACAGGCAGCACTCTGAGAGGGAAGCAGAGGACAACGGGCTGTCACCTGTGGGAGGGCTTCCTGGAGGAGAAGCTGCAGACAGGGGCTGGGAGGTCAGCTGGAGCGAGGCAGGTGGCAGGACGTAGGGGCCCAAGGAGGTTGGCGGTTTCCATTGCCGCAGGGCCTCTTGTTTTCAGAGGCTGGCTTTCAGTGAGCCCCTCCAAACCACCGGGCTGGACAGCAGTCTGCGGGTTTTATGCTACCTGTCTGGTCCCTGTCACCCACTGGCCTTAGGACCCCAGGGAACAGCGGCAGAAACGGCAGCCATGGAGCCTTTGCTGTCAAAGTTAGGGACCTGCCTCAGAATTTAAAGAGCAGGATAACAAATGATGGAGATGTGAGGTTGGAAGGGTTTCTTTCCTCTGCCTGGAGGAGCCGGAAGTAGAACTCTGCTGTCCCCGGCATGACACAGCTGCCCCCTCACATTGGTGCCCTCTTGCCCACTCTTCAGGATGTCCCCGTGGGCTGAGGTGGTGCCAGCCGCCCCACTTGCTGTCCCTCGTGTGGACGGTCAGGTGGAGGTGAGACCTGCAAGTACCCCAGGAATATGGGGAGAACCGAGACCCGGAGCAGGCGGGTCTCAGCGGGCAGCTGGCGTGAACAGAACCGGACTCTACTGCACACCTCAGAAGCCTGGACGTTCGCCCCCTCCCCCTGCCGAGCAGAGAGCCTGCTCTTAGCTGCCTCTCAGGGGGTGTCCTGCTCCATCATCCTCAGGGGCTGGTTCTTCCCCCTGAAGGACGAGAGAATGCAGCGAGGGCCCTGGATTTCTTTTGCGTCTCCCTGGAGGGGGAGCCTACGACACTGGGTGAGGGTGTGGAGTAGACAGACCTAGAAGCCCAGGGCTGTGCTGTACTGATAGCTCAGGTGTGTTCTGTCTTCTCCTAGCCTCAGTTTCCCCCCAGCCCCTGCTGCTGTGCAGGGTGGTCCCCAACCCTGGTGGATGCAGATGAAATGGGGGAGGGATGAGGGCGGGGATCAGGGCTGCCTCCCGGGCCCAGCCTCCAGGAAATTGCACAACAGGGATGTTTATTTTTGGTGAGCTGGGTGGGATTTCTTTCCCTTAAAAAAAAAAGACCCAAAACATAAAACTTATTTGTCTGCCAGGAAGATAAATACCTTTGCTGAAAGCTCTTGGCCCAGCTGCCAGCTGCAGTTTGCATGATGCTGTCAACAAAGCTGTGGCCGCCTGCGTGAGCCTGGGTCCACGTGGGCGGCACCCGTGATGCTCTGGCTGGTCCCCCGTGCCTGTGGCATCCGAACTGTGAGTGGTTCTGGGGCACGGCCGATTCCGCGCACCTCTGCTGCTTGTCCACACTGTTGTGAGCTGGGGGCGCCGAAGGGGTAAACATCTCCTCCACTTCCTCCATGCACACAGAAGCAGGGATAGAGGGCTCTGAGCCTCAGCCCAAGGATTTAGGCTAGAGGCATCTGATGTTTAAAACCGGCCTCCTCAACCTGTTTCTGGGTGAAGGGACCGAGGGGCAGAGTGACGGAGGCGCGTTGCATGCCTACTGCACTGTTGTGAGATGATCCTGCCAGCATCTTCACCTCTGTTTTATAGAGGGAGACGCTGAGGCATAAAGAGGCCACCTAAACTGTCCAGAGCACAGGGCTAGGGTTGCAGATGGGGTTCCTTCCCCGAGCTGGGCACCCACATGGGAGGCCAACAGGGCTGTGTGGACATGGATAAGCTGCTACTGCCCAGCCTGTCAGCCTGGCCTCTGCCTCTGTGTCCCGGGCCTGCGTGGGGTGACTTAGTCCCTTCTAGCCTCAAGTGTCCAGGAACCAGCCACTGGAGCCCCACCATGTTGACGGGCAGTGGCCATGGGCTGCAGCTGACAGCTGTGCTCACATCAGTCCCCTGGGGCCCAGATGTCACTCTGGGGGTGGGGGTGGGGGCTAGACAGCCTCAGCAAGGAGTGGGCCAGGCGCTGCTGTGAGAGGAAACGTGTCTGTGCCTTCATCATGCCACCTCCCGAGGAGAAAGCCCTCATTTGGGCAGCGGGTGAGACCAGTGTCGAGGGTGCAGTGGTGAGTGGGGAGGTGGCACCAGCACTGGAATCTTTGGGTTTGTTCGTTTATCTGTTTGTTTGATACAGGGTCTCACTGCATTGTTCAGGCTGGCCTTTAATTCACTTTGTAGCCCAGGCTATCCTTGAACTCACAGTGACCCTCTTGCCTCATCCTCCCAAGTGCTGGAATTACAAGTGTACACCACCAAGCCTGGGACTTGGCATTGGGATCTTGAGACAGAGAAGTCCCCACAGCTGCTGTGGAACCCCAAATGGGACCAGACTATCACAGTTCTGGCCTCTTGCTCTCACCCCCAAATACAGTGGGTCCAGAGGTGGCTGCAGAATGAGTTTTCCCCTCCACCCAGGGAGGCCAAGGTGCTGGGCAGCACTCTTAGTGCCACAGAGGTTCCAGTTGAGGATCTCTCGAGAGCAGGACACCAGCATCCGGGGTTCAGATGAAAGAGGTCAGATGGGCCAGCCCAGAGCTCTATAATACTGGTGCCAGAAGGGACCAGTTCTAAGACGGTGCCACAGAGGTTTAGAGAGGGCAAGAGGTTGCCCAAGGACACGCACAAGCTAATGAAGGCAGGACTGGAGCCCAATCTGCCAGCCTCGTGTTTAGGCCGGGTCAGCCCCCCCAGCATCCCTGCCTCTCTCGCTCGGTCCAGCCATTGCTTTCTGACCTAGTTTCCTCCTCCCTCAGCTAAAGAGAGCTCCCTGGGAGAGTCAGAGTTGCCCCCTGACTCCGACACCGTGGGGATGGACAGCAGCTACCTCAGTGTGAAGGAGGCTGGGGTGAAGGGGCCCCAGGACCGGGCCAGCGCTGACCTCCCCAGCCCGCTGGAGAAGGCCGACTCTGAGAGCAACAAAGGCAAGAAGCGGCGGAACCGCACCACCTTCACCAGCTACCAGCTGGAGGAGCTTGAGAAGGTCTTCCAGAAGACGCACTACCCTGACGTGTACGCGCGGGAGCAGCTGGCCATGAGGACGGACCTCACCGAGGCCCGTGTGCAGGTCAGCAGGGCTGCGGGATGGTGGTAGGGTGGGCTCCCCATGGAGCCAGGGAGAGCCACACCCAGCTGTCTGCCCTCAGCCCTTGAGCCTGAGGGCCTGAGTGTGGGGGTCCTGGCTGCCCTGGGGCCCCTGTCTACCCAGATGATCTGCTCCTACTCCCTTCTTAGCGACTGCCATCTTGTGTGAGGGCAATGTAGGGCAGGTCTGTAGGGCACAGGAAGTCTGCTGGCTGTCTTTGTGCCCCACACAGCAAGTCCAGGCCCCTTAGGAAAGAGAAGGCCAAGTGGCCTCTGCTCTGGAGGCCTGATGTCTCAGGTGGGAAATAGGACAAACACATGGTATCCACAGCCACCCCAATTCAGCACCTCCTTCTGCCTGGGATGACTCCTGCCCCCATGCTGCTGGCCCCAACTCAACACACTCCTCGGAGGGGTCTTCTGGCACCATAAGGAAAGCAGTAGGCCTATTACCACCCAGTCACCAAAATCCTGAGCCTACACAGCTGAACACAGCACAGCACAACCCAAACCAACACAGCTGAACACAACACAAACCAGCATAACATCACTCTAACCAGCACAACCAAACATAATCCAGCACACCCCAACCAAAACGGACACAACCCAACTCAGCTCAGCCCAGTGCAATACCACCTAACCCAACCCAACCCAACCCAACAAAAGAACACAACTCAGCCCAGCACAACATAGCAGAAGCCGACACAACCTAACATAGTCCAGCTCAACATGACACCACTAGACTCAGTCCAACGTGGTGCAGTCCAACACAATGTTACCACACAAGCCAACACAACTCAACACAACACAGTTTAAATCATCCCAGCCTGATACAGCTCAGCCCAACACAATGCAATGACTCAACTCAGTATAACACAGCCAACACAATACAACCTAACCCAATACAACCAAGTTCAACCCAACCCAACCCAACATAACACAACACAGTCAAACCACACTATCCTGTTTTATCTTTATAGGATTCATGACTGGCTTAAATTATTTTATTTGTCTCTTCCCACTGGAATATGAATTCATAATGGTCACCATTGTATCCCCACTAACTGCCGAAGACCAACCTCAGAATAACAAGGGCAAAAGTTAAATATTTGTTGTAGACCGGTTGACCTGCTCTGTCCAGCTAGGTATGTCCCCCTCCCAGTAGGAAACCATAGCAAAGAAAGAAAGCACAGACCTCTGAGTAGCTGGCTAAATACAGGCGGTTAGATCCATGCATTAAAGTTCACGTTCAGCTCAACACAAATTAAACAACACACCTGAGGCTGCTCTTCCATCATCGTCAGCGTGTTGGAAATGGTAAATGCGCTGCTGCTGTATGACAGTGTCCTGTCCCTGGACCAGGAAATCAACAGCTCACAGCAAAGCTTAAAAAAAGAAATCTGCACCGCATCATGTAGCCCAGACCTCACTGTCAGGACCTAGCATCCTGTGGTCCTTGACAGGTCCCAAGGGTGCTGTGGCCTTAGTTCACTACAGATCCTTCAGCGGGGGAGTACTACAGCACCAATAACAGAGCTCTTGGTCGTTTAGTCCAGAAACTTCGTGAAAAATGGCTCATTGAAAAGGCCTGGGGTTCACAGTATACACACAGCTGCCAAACCCTGCAGCCACCGGACAGTGCTTCCAGGACATTCGGCCGAGCTGGATGTGCATTGGAGGAAGGCAGGCAGCGCAGCGGCTTTGCACCAGATCCCTGTCACCCTGCAGGGGACCTTGCGGTCAAGGTCCTGCCAAGGGCAGCAGTGACCCACATCCAGCCTCAGCCCCAGCCAATGGGCTTACAGAGCTGTGGGAGCAGGCAGAGGAAGGGGCAGGTGCTTCTGAGGCATCCCGCAGTGCAGGCCAGTGGGGGGCAAGCCGGCTCATCTTCCCTTCAGGGTGTGTGCACCTGCTTGTGTCTGTGTGTGCTGCACACATGTGCCCTGACAAATGCGTGTGTGCCCAGAGCAGACTCAGAGGGTTGCAAGAGTGACAGCTCATTCTGCACAAATCATGGGAATGACACAAGCACACAGGATGTTTTTCCAGTCACCACCGCATACCTAAAGTAGAGCACTCTTTCTGTACATTTACGAGGCAGGCTGCAAAAATAGGGCATGTATAAATTTTTAACAATGTGTTATAGCGAAAGACACACTGCCACAAATCCTCCTCAGAATCCTCCCTCTCATTGCAAACACACACACCCCATCATTTGTGCCCCTTTCTGAAGCAGTTCTGGAAGCCCTGTTTTGTGAGTGTCTTTTGTTGTGCTATCCTGGCTGTCTCGATATCCTGAATCCATTCAAAGTCTTTACCTGTCACGATCATCTCGATTTGGGGAAAAACCAGAAGTCACATGGTGCCGGATCTGCTGGATAAAGTGGGTGAGGACATCATCATGTTTTTGTGAGCCTGCCTTTCCTATGGACAGCTTGGTGGCAGCAGCCACCATATTTCTTATCCCAGCTTGCAAAGACACAAACAAGGACTTTCCAGAGCTGCTTCACAAAGGGGCAAGAACATGGGATAAGTATATTTGAAATCAACAGGGTATCTTTCGAGTGGAACGCATGGCAGTGTGTCTTTGACTGAAATAAACTTTTAAACATCAAGCATTCACTTTTGTTTTTGGTCATAACTCGTACCTTGTTCTCTTTTCGTTCTTTGCTTTTTGTTTAGCGGTAGTGGGGATCGAAATATTGCGAACACATTTTTGTGGTTTTTTTCCCGGTACCGGGGATCGAACTCAGGACCGTGCGCTTGCCAGGCAAGCGCTTATGCCACTGAGCTATACCCCCAGCCCCTCATAACTCGTACCTATTCATGCCTATTTCCAAAGCAGAGTGGAGGCAGTTGACAATGAAAGATTTATTTTATTTACTTATTTTGGTACCGGGAATCAAACTCACGACCTTGCACTTGCCAGGCAGGCACTGCACTGCTGAGCTACATCCCTGGCCCTCTTATTTTAATCTAATATCAAAGAACAGTGTCTTGAAGCAGGAAGACCATTGTGTTACAAATCCAGGCCTCTGCATCCTTGAGCTCCCTGGCAGGCAAAGCAGAAGAGGAAGCCCTGATCTGCCGTACATCTGACCATCTGAGGGGAAGATGACAGAGTCACAGAATGGTGGTGTGTTGGACAGCATCTCGTGATCTCCTCGCTTGATAAGTGAAACAGAGGCCCAGAGGTGGGCAGGGATAGTTGGAAGTTACAGAAACTCAGCAGCAGTGCCTAGCCTGGACTTCAGGACTCCCGAGTCCGTCACTCTTCTGACTGCAGCGTGCCGCACTAGGACACATGCCAGACTGCTGCAATGCTTTGCTTTGTACGGAGCAGCAGGGTGGGTGGGATCTCTATGTGCGTCAGACCTCTGGGTTGAACGAAGCTTGGCATTGTCCTGGGGGTTGTGGGGTGTGATGGAACCCCCTGCCTGCCTCTGTGGAGTTTATTCACGGCCCATGTTCAGCTGGTGGCAAGCCAGATGCCTGGCATGGGGGTGGCGGGACAGGGAGGGTATGGCGGGGATCCCAAGGTGGGCTTTTCCCCGAGAAGAAGCCTAGGGTTTGGCCCTGCTCCAGGGGGCTGCAGGGGCCCCTCGCCACTGTCTGGGATTCCAACCTCCACAGCTGGTATCTGAAGACAATAAGGCAAGGCCTCCCCGCCCAGGGCCACCCCACCCTGGCCCCAGATGGGCTGCGGTTAGGAGGCCTCCGCCAAGACAGTTGGTTCCTTGCACAGCCTGGGCCTCAGGAGAGGCCTGTTCTGAGTGGGCCAGGCCCGGGTGGGCTAGGGAGCGGGGTGGTCCTGGGGCACGACATCAGAGGACGGAGCGGATCTCCTCCGACCTGGCTGCAGTAGAGACAGCATGGCCCTGAGGCCCAGGGGCTCCGTGGCAAAGGGGGTCAGAGACGGAAGGAGTCTCAGGACCCATGGGTGGGAGCAGAGGGGGACCCACTGGGGTCCTCTGCCACCTCCATGTGTGGAGGGATGCTGCAGACCAGCAGGGTAACTGAACTGTGAGTCTTTTTATTTTTATGAGTACAAATTTGCAGTCCATAACTATCACGTTCATCCTGGCGATGTGGTGCTTGTACGTTTCACATCTTAGTTCTGTCTCCATAACCTTACTGTAGCGAAAATTCTGTTAGTGTTGATCTGAGCAGAAACTCCAGCCTCGGGGACAGGGTGAGGGTGAAGGGTTCAGAAGAACACACCGACACGCCAGTCCTTAGCTCCCAGATAAATCCCGCAGCCCCGCCCTCCGTCTAAACAGCACTGTGCTGCCCCGCCCCATCTGTCTTCCCAGATGACCCGGCCCCCCAGTTCCCTCCTCCTCACAGCCCCACAATCCACTGCCTGTACCTCCCCACAGTCCTAGACCCCTACCCAGCCGCCCCCCGACACCCGACTGTGTTCCTCTGTTCCCCAGCGACACCCTGTACCCACAAGGGGACCCGGGACCCACAGAGATGCGGTGGAAACATAAGCGCCTTTACTCCACTCTCACAGAAAGGAACGGTCTATCCTGATGCCTCCTGTGGGCTCCCCACCACTCCCCCCAAAAACCCTGGGAGGCTGAGGCAGGAGCGGAAAGATTTAGCTCAGCCTGCAGGAAATTAAACATGAAATGAAAACAAGCTCCTAGGATTCATGCTCCCACCCCTACTCCAGACCGCTGATAAAGGGGATCTTGTTTCACAGCCTGGAGGGGACCGATGTGCCCTGGGCTCCCACTAGGCAGCCTGGCCTGGACCCCAGGGGCTCTGGGAGGAAAGGGGCCCCCCGGAGGCTGCAGGGCAGGGACGGAGACCTCAAGCCAGGTCTCCAGGGAGGTCACAGGAAGGGCGCTCTGCGTGTGGTGTGTGTATACATGTGTGGGACGCGCATGCGCACACGGCACGTGGGGTTGGGACGAGGAAGGGAGCTGGATGGCAGAGAAACCCCAGCGCGCCCACCACACACCACAGGAACAGGACCCGCTCCCGCCCCCTCTTTCTGACCTTTTTCCTCTGGCAAGAGACAGCCAGCGAAGTCGGAGCTATAAATAAGCAAATGTGGAGCCCTCTAAGAACTCCGGGACAGTTCCCATCTGGCTCCCCGCTGCTCCCGCGTGGCACCGCCCCTACCCTGTGAGGAAGTGGCACAGACCCAGGCCCATGGAACAGATTCAGAACCGAGGCATTGGCGACACCGGTGCTCCCACGGACCCTCTGCCAGCTCCACAGGAGTCCCATAGGCCAGGCAGCATCCATGGGAGGCACGGGTACCCTGGCTCCTGTGCCCCCCTTGGGGCTTGGGCAGAGGGGGTGAGAAGGGACTCCTTCCAGGCAGGTGCAAAGGGTGGGTAGGGGAGGGAGGGACTGTCTGCCAGCCCTCCTGCAAGCCAGACCTGGAGGAGCCTCACAAGACTGTGCTCCCTGGGTGCTATGCCCACTTATAGCTGAGTCTCTGGCAGACGGTGACCCCAGAAGTGCCAGGGTTCCTCCTATGACTCCACCAGAGGAAGCCCATCCTGGCGGGAAGCCAATCACACCCCATCTTCCTCTCCCACCCTCTTGCCCCATCACTTGAGCCTTGGGACAGAAGCCACGCTCCTGCCAAGGACAAGGACCCATCGGCCCCAGCCCCAGGGCACACCTGAGTCAGAGCCCAACCCTCCCTATCCAGGTCCCTGGCAAGCCAGATGCAGCCACAGGTGGGGCCCAGCTCTTCCGAAGCGTCAGGCCTCACTGGTCCTCTGCTCACACCTCAGCTGTCTTCCTCCAGCCAACCGTTAAAGGCCCAGCTCCTACCCTGTCTTCCAGGAAGCGTTCCCTGACTGCCTCTGGTGCCCACAGAGCCCCCACTGTTCCTGGGGTGTCACCTATTGCCACTCGTGGAGTGCTGAGCTTGGAGATTTTGTGTCCACCAAAAGGCTGCAGAGGGGATGGGGCGGGTAAGCATCCTGCGTCTGGGCCTGCTGACAGGGTCTAGGGAGCCACGAGCTTTCTGGCAGAGCCAGGGAGAAACTGTGACTGTCGTAGTAGTGTGAACCTGTGGCAGGTGTGCCGTAGCAGGCTGTTGGCATCATCGCTGGTTCTGGAGAAGGACCTTCTGGAGGGGACTTCGTAGCTTTTATCAGACTGGGTCAGAGAGCTATGGCTCACAGCAGGACAGGATGCACCTATGTTGGGGTTGGTTAGATGACTGCTAAGGGGGTGACTTGTCCCCTCTGTGTGTGACATTTGCTACTCTAGATTCTGAAGCCTAAACAGATAAAGCTACTGGTCCAAGATCACGTCTGTAGCTACAGCTTTTTTGTTTGTGTTTTAAGACAGGGTCTTATTGAATATTGTAGGCTGGTCTCAGATTTGCAGTGATCCTTCTGCCTCAGCCTCCCTGGGTGCTGGGATTTTTTTTTTTTTTCCTTACAGCTCTGATGATTTGAGATTGACAACTCCAAGGACAAAGGCCAAAGTTGATGGTAGTCTATGGCCCCAAGGCCCCAACCCAGGCAGTGTGAAGGGTGATTGGTGGGGGCTCAGAGGACACTACTGCCTAATGCCTGTGACGTCCACTTTGTCCGGCAGGTCTGGTTCCAGAACCGCAGGGCCAAGTGGAGGAAGAGGGAGCGCTTCGGGCAGATGCAGCAGGTTCGGACCCACTTCTCCACTGCCTACGAGCTGCCGCTGCTCACCCGGGCTGAGAACTACGCCCAGGTAAGTCCAGGCCCTGGAGCTTCCCAAGCTTGAGTGTGGGTCACTGCTTCAGTGCCTGTAAGGTGCACACGACAGGAGCGTCTGTCCCAGTGCTGTGACCAGGTCCATGTTCTTTGTGAATTGGTCCCCAAGAGGCAGTTTGCAGCATCCCACCCTCCCTGCCTCTGGCTCATCTCAGTTACCTGCCCTTCCAGACCTCGGCCAGGTGCGGGGAGACAGGAAGTATCACCTTCAGCTCCAAGCTGCTTCTCCCACCCTAGAGCGCACAGTCTGCTCTGCTGCGGGTCCCCACATGCACCGAGGCTGGGGGAAGCTGAGGAGTGCGGAGGTCCCCTGGGTGCACCAGCTGCACCCGCCCCATTCCTCTGTGCTCTGCCTCCTTCCCCAGCCTCGGCACCCCTGAGACCCCAGCCTTGATGCCTTCTATCTGAGCTTCAAGCTGGAGGGCAGAGACCAGTGCGAGGTGCTGCTTCTCTCTCACCTGCAGCCCCACAAGCCCCAGGCTTCTGGTGCTTCTGAGAGGGCTCGCTGAGGGGCTGGGGGCAGGGGTGTGGCGTGGCCGGTCTGCAGCTGCCTGATGCCCTCAGAATGCCCTGGCAGATCTTAGGGGGCAGAGGAAGGCAGAAGCAGAGTGGGGAGCTGGGGGAGGGAGGAAATGCAGGAGCATTGATGAGGGGTGGGTGTCCTGTTCAGCCCCAGCCCTCATGGCACGAGGCCACGCAGCCCACCTGAGGCTCAGGCTGTGCTCCCAGCGACACAGCTGGAGACTCAGCTGGGCTAGAAGTGGGGGCTTCTTGTAGCTCGAAGTCGGCCTTACTCCTAAGCTCCTAGCGGGCCTGCCCTGGGAGTTGGGGTGCTAATGCTCGAAGCCCACTCCAGGGCTGTCTGGGTGTCTCCTGAGGCCCAGCACTCAGGATCGGGCCTGTGAGCAGGCAGAGGCCATCTGGGGCAGGGGGCCCTGGCCCGCCACCCTCCCGTGACTCTCTCCCCTCACTCCCCCCAGATTCAGAACCCGACCTGGATCGGCAACAATGGGGCCGCCTCACCAGTGCCTGCCTGCGTGGTCCCCTGTGACCCGGTGCCCGCCTGCATGTCCCCTCACGCGCACCCTCCTGGCTCAGGGGCCAGCAGTGTCACCGACTTCCTGAGTGTGTCCGGGGCTGGTGGTCACGTGGGCCAGACACACGTGGGCAGCCTGTTCGGGGCGGCAGGCCTCAGCCCCGGCCTCAATGGCTACGAGCTGAACGGGGAGCCGGACCGAAAGACCTCGAGCATCGCGGCACTGCGCATGAAAGCCAAGGAGCACAGCGCCGCCATCTCCTGGGCCACATGACAGGGTCCCTCCTCTCTGTCCCTGTGCCCGCCACGCCCGCGCTTCCCAGGACCCCAGCCTCCCCACTCGACTTTCCTCTTAGGAACCTGGCTTTGCCCAGGGGCCTGACCCTCAGCACTTTCAGCCACCCCAAGTCTGAGGCCCTGGGGACCGCGGGAGGAAGGGGCACAGATCCCTGTGGCTCTGTGGCACTGAGGCAGTGACCTGTGCTCGCAGGTACTGGCAATAGAGACAGCAAGGTGCCCAGTCCTGCAGGTTTGTGTCCACTATGAGCTGAAGGCCCTTTGTCCCCTCCTGCTCCTCTACCCACCCGCTTTGACCTTGTGTCAAAGTTAGCGTCCCCTCCAGAGCCAGCAGCACTGACAGTCAGTCTGGTCCACCTGTGCCTTTTCTGTGGGGTCCCCTGGTCCCTGGGCAAGTGGCTCTGTGCCTGAGATCTGGCTCCTGGCCTTGTTTCCTGAAAGCACAGGAACCCCACCTCCTGGACCCCAGGCACCAAACTGGGCCCCAGCGACCCAGCATGGCCGCCCCTGTGCTGGACACACCCAGCGGCACAGGCAGGAGTGGGAGCCAGGTACCCGATGCATCCTGGAAAGTGGCCAGACCTTGGCACCTTGAGACTGGTTCTGGCGGACACTGCAGGGAGAAGCCGGGACCCCTTGGGCCACCTCATGCTGGAGGAAGTGGAGCTCTGGGAGAGAGGAAGGCCACGGGAGGTGGTGTCGCTGCGTGAGGAGGTCTGGGTGGCTCCATCTTCCATGTGCTTGGTGCTTCCGTCTCCCCGGAGCCCCTGCAGGAGGATCGGGGGTGCCTGTCCCTTCCTTGCCTTCCTGCCTCATCACTCTTGGAGTGAAAGGACTTAAGACTCGGAATACATAAGCTAGGCCTAGGGCCTTGGCAGCAGTGGTCAGGGGCAGCATGCCCAGGCTCTACCAGGGGACTCAAGGCCATGCTCGGGCTCAAGGCAGGGTGGCTTTTCCCCAGCTGGTGGGGACTTTGTGTTCCTCTGGGCCCACGAGACAGTGCTGTGCTGGGTATGAGCTTCCACATACTGTTAGAACCACCCTCCTGCTACTTCCCTGGGGTTCTTCCCACCTCTCTGCCTCCTGGAGCCAGGCTTCCAGCCTGCAGAAACAGGGCTCCCTGTCTCCTGCCTTGACCCGGGCCTTCCCTAGCAAGAGTCACACCCTCTCTTGGACATTAGCTCTTGAGTTGATCTTAGGAGAAAGAGGTCTCGGATGGCAGATTACATGTTCCCAAAAGCTTGAGGATCTTGGAGTGACTCTCAGGAACCCTCTCATTCAGAGGTCCACTGAGGTAACTCGTTCTCACCAGTCTGGCAAGGGAAAGGAGGGGTGGAAGGAAGGGCAGCCCAGTACCTTCTCAAAGGCCTCGTGGCAAGGGAGGACTCGGGAGGAAGTTGCTCATCCAGGGAGAATCAGCATAATGAGAGCCAGGACAGGGCCAGAAGAGGAGGGTGAAGGAGTGCTTCGGGTGGAATCTTCTGGAAGGGACCGTCTTAGAGACACTTCGTTCACCCAGGGGGCTGCTTTCAGTCCAGACCCCGGTCAGGCCAATGTCAAGCCCAGATCTTGGGAAGTAAGAGCCTCCAGGAGGAGATGGCTGGGTGGCCATGGCTGCCCCTCCCCTGCTATGGCCAAGACAGGTTCAGGGTTGTACGTGCTGGTGTCAGACGTCCCTCCTCCTCTCTCCAGAGGCAGTTACTCAGCCCCAGCCTGCCCACCCTCCAGGACCAGAGGGTCACCACGTTGGAAGGGATCTCAGACGCCCCCTCACTAGCCAGTCCCCTTACCCAGAGCAAAGTGACCCAGGCCGCAGTGATAGGAGCAGGGCCACACTGCCCGGGCCCCAGGGGTTGGGCCCAGCTGGCTGTTAGGGTGGTGGGTGCTAGCTGGAGAGGACAGGGAGAGGACTCAGGTTCCTTCCAGCAGGGATAGAAGTAGCAGCCCCAAAGGTGGCCATCTGGCCTCCTCAGGAACTGAGGCCCGTGGAGGTGGCAAGAAGATGCTACCTGTGGCATGGGGCTGGGGTCCTCTTTGCTGTCTGCCTGACATCTCCGCAGAGGCAGCCACTTGACCATGAAGTGGTGGTGATAGCTGGCCACAGAGTGGGCATTGTCCCCCAGGCCTGGGAGCCTAGAGTCTCTACAGGGCCATGTGCCCAGGCTGCACACACAAAGGGCTCTGCCACCTCCAGAAACCTTGCCATCCACCTGGGGTGAGAGCCATCAAAACTTCCTGAATTCTTGTAACCATACTTGATGCTCACCTGGCGGGCAGGTTAAAGTCACTGAGATAGGTGGGGCATAGCACGAGGGAGGGGGTCCCCAGCATACTCTGCTGTGACCACACTATACCCACTTCCTGTCTGTTATGCTGGGGAGACCAAGAACATTTCCACGACCATACCACATGCCCTGTGTCCCCAGTCACTCTCTGAGCTTACACGTAGGGATGTGGGTGGACTTCTGGGGCTGCTGGTGTGCTGGACAGCCCTGCCCGTTGGGGGCACAGGCAGACAGGCCTGTCTGGGAGGGGAAGTTGGCAGATTGGCCCCCTAGATCATAATCCACGATCACACAACTGACAAGTGAGATGGTGACAAACTCCACTTCCCAAAGTCACACCAACCCCACTCTTTCCGGATGCCTGAGGGAGGGTGCCCCTGTTGGATGGTATCGGTGGCATTGAACAAGACATTTGCTCCCCTTCCCCCTCCTTTGTCGCCCTTCCCTGTCATACATAGAGCTAGGCCTTTATACTACTGATTTTGAGGGCAGTTTCAGTGTCCAGTAATCCGTTTGGTGTGCAGTGGTTAACACAGCCGAGTGTGCGAAGGAACGTGGACCTCAGCCAATACTTACTGTCTCATTGTAAGATATTTTAACCCTGTATAAATGCAACTTTTCCTTTAGCTTAATGGCCTGGGGTGGAATATTAAAAATATCTATTAAAAATTCAGAAAAAATGTTAAAAAAAAACTTGAGGTGGGTCCCATAAGGTTTTACTGCCTGTACCACCATGTAACTACATTATAGCAAAATATTAAATGTTCTTGCCTTTTAAAGTAAGTTATTGCATGTACATCTTTCTGGGGTGGGGAGGCGTGCGGGCGAGAAGAAGATGCGGGGGCGCCGAGGCGTGGGATGGAGCAGCGGCCTTCGGATGCACCTCAGTGCCCCAGCACAGCCCGGACTGTCTGTTTGGCTGTTGTTTGCAATAAACTCCTCTTCCTCCTCTCAACTGGAATCTGTCCGTTTTGTTCCTGACTTATGACAGATGAAATGTGATCAGAGGGGCCTCTGAAATCTCACGTTAATTGAAGTCGGCAAAAAATACTAACAGTGCCCTTTTGAACTGCTGACACAGTGCAGAGCGGATTACGGGCTAGATTAACAGCAGGTGGAGGCTGATGCTCCTGCGCAGAGCGGAGCGTGGCGCCCCCATCCCTGCACAGAGAGCAGCCAGGGTGGGAGCACATAGCCAGCCTCCCGGGCACTGGGCAGGGTCATGTGGCAGCTCGTGGAGGGTGTGCTGGGCACACACTGTGCCTGGAGGGCTTCACGAGCAGCTCTCCATGTCCTCGATGTCACTGGGGGCTGCTGTGTCTCCAGGGCCTGTTCCGGAAGTGGAAGACATCGAGGACAGAAAGCGTGGCACTGAGCTATGTCCCCAGCCCCTTGCAGGAGTTATCAACAGGCACTTTTTAAAGCCAGGGCTTTCTGGGCATGGTGGCATACTTGGGAGGCTGAAGCAGGAGGATTGCTGTGAGTTGGAGGCCAGCCCGGGCTACATAGTGAGTTCAAGTTCAGCCTGGTGTACATGGTGAGACCCTGTCTCCAAGCATCAAAAATAAATTTTAAAAGGAAAGTCAGGGCCTAAGAGAAATGGTGCAGCACAAAGGGACCCAGTTTCTGTGTCAGGGTGACTCAGGAAGAGACTCTCATCACTGAGGGACCCCATTCCCTCATCAGAGCAGGAAGAGCCCCCTCCCTACCACATGTTCCAGTGTGGGAGGGTTCAACAGAGGACACGTACCTGACATGGACAGGGACGGTCCCCAACTGCAAATCTGATAGGAAACTCCTTTCAACTCATTCCTACACTTCATGTGGCAGAAACACTTTCCTGGTCTGCACCTCAGATTCAGTACCTGTGGGGAATTAATTCACATTCACCATAAACTGAATGTGTTTTAAAAATTGACAGCTATAGCCAAGTATGGTGGTGCAGGCCTGTAATCCCAGTACTCAGGGAGGCTGAGGCAGGAAGATCGTAAATTCAAGCCTAGTCTGGTCAACTTAGCAACATGGTGAGAACCTACCTCAGAATAAAAAATAAGAAGGCTGGACATGTAGATCGGTGTAAAATCCCTGGGTTCAATCCCCAGGACTAGAAAAATAAAAGGCAGCTGTCACATATTAGGACTCGGGGGATGGTAGCACTTGGACCGTCACACCAAGTCACTGCCAAGGCACAGGATGGGAAGCAAAGGCATAAGGCTTGAGGTCCCTGCTGTTCCTCATGATCTGAGATCCCCACATCCTGCAGTCTAGATGAGCGCTACTGCTCCAGGGACTGGCCTGACAGGGCAGTGGCTATGTAGACCTCTCTGGACTGGGGCAGCCAATCCCTAGGACCTGCACCTATCCACAGGGTCATCTCTCGGTATCCACGGAGACAGGTGCCAGGATCCTGAACTGCAAGGATGCTCCAGTCCCTCAGACAAAGCAGTGTTTACTTGGAAGGCACCAGAAAAGGAGTCTGCACATACTCCAGGAGATGTATTTTTCCACTGATTATTTCCTGTTCCTGGTTGAATCTGGGGATCCAAACCCTGGGGGACACTAAGGGCTGGCCATAGTTTTAGGGGGACGAGGCACCAGGATATCCTCTGCCTGTCAGCTCTGGGTCAGTCCTGTGCTGTTGGCCACCCAACAGGGCTCACGGCACCTGAGCCATTTGAACCTTTTGCTTATGCATCACTGGTCCCACTGTCTCCTGCACTGGCAGATCCTGTAGCTTTCCTTCAGATGACAGTGCTCATCCCCATGAAGGCCCTTCCTGACTCCATGCCCACCCAACTCACACCCAGCACTGCTGCCACCTGTCTGAGCCTCTACACAACTACTGTCACGTGGCACATGACACCACGGGTGTGACCTAGAGACCTGCCCAAATTTCCCATGTGTCCAAAGGCTCCACCGGGAAGCCTGCTCTGACCTCTGCCTAACCTTGGCCTCTGCCCACTGTGTCCCTCCAGGGTTCACATGCATCTGTGATGAGCTGTGTCTGGGACAGGAAGCCTGGACTCTTTATTTAGCATCCTTGGCACTGGTCCAGCCCAAGGCCAGAGCTCAAGATGGTGCAGAAGGTCCTGTGTCCCAGGCTGCTCACTCTGGAGCTGTTGCCCTTAGCTTTGGGCTCAGATCCCTCTCTCTGTCTTCCAGTCACTCCAGACCACCCTTGTGCCCCTGAAACCCCAACTCTCAACCCTTGCCTGGAGAGCAGGGCACAGTAGCTTCCTTCCTGACCTAGTGCCAACCCCAGCAGAACCCGCTTGTCACCAATCCCACCAGTCCTGATCTCACCCTAAGAGCCTGTCGACCTCCAGTGCTGAGAGCTGGCTGGCCCATGTGACAACAGAATCCTCAAGTGGCCGGCAGGGAGAGGAGCGGTGGCGGTGCCTCTGCTTACACAGGTCCAGACTTGCATGCTCAGCAGCTACGGAACAATAGGTCCCCCACAAAGCCAGCTTCCTCAAACGGGGCTGACTGCAAACGGCCTCTGCTCACAGTGAAAAGACGCAAGCTAGCACCCGAGGACAATGGGTGTGAGAGCTGAAATGTTCCCAGGAATCCTGAGTGATTCCAAACAGATTTTTTTTTTTCTTAGTTCAGCACAGACCAACAGCCTTGAGGAAGGACAGACTTCCATGCGGAGCTTTGGGCTATGCGCATGTGCGCACCATGTGTTAAGGTGTTGGGGGGCACATCCACAAGGGGGCTGCCCGGCCCTCCTGCACCCCCACCAGGACAGGGTCTGCTGCAGTGCTGCTTTCAGTTACAGCACAACCCCCGCCCTGTGACCTCTACCCACCATGCACTTCTGTGATTCCTGGCTCCTTGAAAGGGAGAGGCTTCCTGCTATGGCTTAGATCTAAAGCGTACGCCAAAGCCTCGTATGTGGGAAGGTGAGTGGCTCATGCGGCAGCACACCCCTCAGTAGATTTGTCCTTTGGTGAGCTCATATCTTTCAGGAGCCGGGTCACTGCAGGTGTAACCTGGGAGGGTGTGATCTTCCAGGCCCCTCCCTCCTTCCTCTGTTTCCCGGCCAAGCACTCTCTGCCACCCTCTGCCCACCTTGGAGTTAGCCCAGCATGGGGTCACATCATGAGCCCAGATCAGCCTCTCTTCCTCTAAGTGGTAGGTGTTGGGTATTGTGTCTGGGTGACAGGGAAGTGGACAGTATACACTCTTTTGCTATGATACTAGAGCCAAGCTACACCATGATGTGGGGGGTGGAGAGAGAGAGAAGAGGCAGAGGGAGAGAGGAAAAGAGAGGGGGGAGTGAGAGTGTGTTGGGAGGCCCAGGGGAAGGGGTAGGCGCTGATATGGAGGCAGTGTGGCCAGGAAGCCATAGATAGGAAATCTGGGTTTGAGAACCAACTTTGCAACTTGTAGCCATTAACCTCAGGGGAGCCACTGAAATACTTTTGTTCCAGTTTCTTTTTACCTGTGAAATGGAGATCACTGTTTGCTAATCTCACAGATAGTTGTGAAGCTCAAGTAAAAACAGTTCAATGCAGGAGTTGTGCAGACAGGAGTCATCTACCACTCTGGAGGGGCCGACTTCCGGTTCAGCCAGGTAGCTAAGGGCGGGATGCCACAGGCTGTTTTACAAAGTCTCATTGCACTGAAGCACTGGGAACCCCTTTGGCCTCAAGCTGTTGCTTCATTAACTTACCTGGTTCTGAGGTTATGGGCTTGGACTGAGTTACAAGGTCTATAGCATCTCAAGGTCTCCAGCGTCGCAAGGTCTCCAGCGTTGCAAGGTCTCCAGCTCTCACCGGCCTGGGATGGGATTTGTCAGCCTCTGCAATCTCACGAGCCAGTTCTCCTGGTGAATCCCTCTCACAGATCTCTCGCTGTCCTGTGGCCTGTCTCTCTGGAGGACCCTGGATACAACAGCCCTAGGCGCCTACCCAGCCTCCTCGGGAGGACCCGGGTCCCCTGCTGATCTCAGACATCCATCCTACTCTCCCATCTTGTTTCCTTGGACTTCATTCTCCAAGGCCCAGGGCCAATCTCCCCTCCTTCACAAAGCCACATGGGCATCTCCTCTCCTTCCAGTCACCCTGTGACATGTAGCCCCGCATCCCACCGACAGGACTCCGAGTGACTCGTCCCCCAGCACCTCCCAGCTCCCTGCTGTCTTCATCTCTCCCATGGCAAGCGTTTAATAACCACCAGCTGGAAGGCTGAATTCCACACTGAGAACACAGCAGAAAACCCTGGGCTGGGACAACGGAAGTGGAAGCATCAGAGACCCTGGAGACCAAAGCTGGTGTCCAGGTAAGGGGAAGGGACAGTGGTCCACAAGAAACAGTGGAAGAGGACACCTTTGAGTAGTCAGTTTCTTCCTTTTAATCAACTTTACTGAAGTGTACTTTAGTGGTGCATAGGATGTGCCACTTTTAAGTGCAGAATGGGATGACGGTGTACAGTACATACACATGTATCCAATCAGCACGATCCAGGTCTAGAGAACACCCTCCACCTGGCAGTCACCCCTCGTTTCCAAGCCCAGCTGGTCCTCAGCTCCGGGAATGAGTGCTCTGCTCTCCATCGCTAGAGATTAGTTTTGCCTGTTCTACAGCTTTGTGCACGAGGTTTGTGTTCGTTCGTATCTGGCTGCTGCTTCTCCTCTGTGTGGGAGCCCATCCACGTTGTGCGCCTCTGGAGTTCATTACTTTTATTGCCAGCTTGTATTCCACTGTATGGATATGCCACAGTTTGTCTCCCCATTCATCAGGGGCTGAGTACTTATTTCCACTTTTTGGTTATCATGAAGGCAGCACCTATGAATAGCGGTGTGCTGTTTGTGTGGATATGTATTTTATATATGCAGCAAGGAATAGATGTGGGCTTTTGTCGAATGTTTTTTTCTACGATGGTTGAGATAATCACACTTTTTATTCTACTGTAAATTATATTGAATCTCAAATGTTAGCGCAATTTTGTATTCTTTAGTTGTGTATCCCCCCTTCATATATAGCTGGGCTCCATTTGTTAGTCTTTTGTTAAAGAGTTTGTGTCTGTGTTCTGGAAGGCTTTTAGCTTGTGGTTTGCTGGTAACGTTTCTGTCTGGTTTTGGTACCAAGGTGATAATGGCTACTTCAAAAGAGTTGGAACGTACCTCTACCGCTTCTATTTTCTGAGAAGAGTTTGTATAATATTCATACTAATTCTTCCTTATTTGATAGAATTTGCCCACGGAACCATGAGAACTGGGATATCTCTTTGCAGGAACTTTCAAGCTGTGATTTCTTGAGCAGATACCGGGTGACTCAGATTTTCTACTTCTTCCAGCAACTGGGTCAATTTCTGTTTTTCATGGATTGTGTCCATTTTATCTAAACTGCAGAATGTACTGGTGTGAAGCTGCTCGTCTTTCTTGGTGTCTGTGTGCTACTATAATAAAAAACCTTACACTAAGAAATGTATAAAACAATAGAAATTCATTTCTCAGTTCTGGAGCCTGGAAACTCTAAGATCAGAGAAGCAGCAGGTTGGTAGGCTGGTGAGAGCCTGTTCCTCGTCAACGGAACTTTTGGCTGTGTCCTCACAGGACGGAAGAGACAGAGAAGGTATCATGGGTCCCTTGTATATGGGCACTAATCCTGTCCATAGGGATCTAACCCTATGGCTTAATCGTCTCCTGGGCGCCCCATCACACTGGGGAATAGGTTTCAACACGTGAAATTTAGAGGAACCCAAATATTCAGGCCAGAGCAATGTATTACCCTTAATATGTTTAAAATCTCCAATGTCCCCTCTTTGGTTCTTGATAATGGTAATTTGAGCACATACTGACCTTTTCAAAGAACCAGTTTTCAATTAATTTATTTTTCTCCATTGTTTTCCATTTTCTGTCTCATTGCTTTCTGCTTTTTCTTTTTACTTGCTTTGGGTTTAACTGGCTCGTCTTTTTCTGGTTTCTTAAGGTAGAAGGTATGATCATTTTAGATCTTTCTTCTTTTCTAATTTAGGTATTTCAAGTTATAGATCTCCCTCCATGCATTTTAGCCATGCATCCTTACACACTTTTATGTGAAAGTATATGATGGTGTTATTCAGGTCATCTATTTTAAAATTTTTTTTATTTTAGCTTTTTTTTTTATCAATTATTAGGAATTCATAGAATCCACATGCTATTAGAGGTTTTCTGATTCTCATTTTTGACTTTGTATAGTTTGAAATACTGGTATTTAATGTATATACTCATGCATTCATTAACTGGTTCCTGTTCTGTATTTTTGGTGAATTTTCATGAAGAACTGATTTTTGAGAAATATAGTCAATCTTCTTTCTTATGATTAATATTTATAGTATATCTTTTCCACCATTTTAAAAAAACTTAAATGTGTCTTATTTTCCAGGTAGTGTAAAATTGTTCTTTAATTCAGTCTGTCTTTTTTTTGTTGTTGCTATAACAAAATATCACAAATGGGATAATTTATAAATAATAGAAGTTTATTTAGCTCATAATTCTGCAGCCTGAGACGTTCAAAGGTGTTGACATTTGTTTGGCCTACTGCTTTATAACAAGGCAAAGGAAAGAGCCAAAAAGTCTAGTTCACTTTTGTAATGGCCCGCTCTTGTGAGGACTCCTTCGTGTCAGACCAGTATTAATCCTTTCATGAGGATGGGGTAGTGCCTCGACCTAAACACCTTCCATAAGCCCAACCCTAATGCTGCTGCATTGGGAATTAAGGTTTAACACATGGACTCCTGAGAAACAAATTCAAAGCACAGCACACCCTGACACTCTGCCATTTAGCAATAGTGTCTAGGACATTTACATTTAATGGAATTACTGATAATTTGGGTTTAAATCTACTACCTTGCTACTTGTTTCATTCATCCCATTTCTTCTTTGCATCCTCTTCTTTCTCCTATCTAAGTACGTTTTTGACATTTCATCTCCAGTACTTCTTATAAATTATGCTTCTTAATAATATTTTTAGTGGTTGCCCTAGAGTTTACATTTTAGTATGTATTTTAATTTATCACAGTCTATCTTTTGGACACGTTCCTATTTTTCTTCCTAATTCACTGGCAACTCATTAGTTTTCTTTGTACTTTTTCCCTTTTCTTTTTCATCTGTAAATGGTGGAGTGTGCTGTGTGCTGAGTCTGTGGTCCTTTTCTCTACCTGCTCTGACTCTCTGGGTAATCTCATCTAGTCCTGTGGCTTTCAATCCTATTTATATTTTCAGTCCTAGCTCCCCCCCCCCGCCCCCAGTACTAGGTATCCAGCTGCTTAAAGGACACTCCCCCTTAATGAGACAACTCAATACAATGAGGTGGAGTTTTGGCTTTCCCTTCCCTCACCCTCCATAGCCTCCCATATCTCAGCTAATGGCATCATTCAGTTACCTAGGACAAAAACTGAAGCATTAGCTGTGAACGCTCTATTCTCGGCTCCTAGGTTCACAGTAAATCTAATAAACTCTACACTCAAGGTGACCTTTCACTTCTGGGGCCACCATCATTTCTTACTTGGGCTCCTTAAAATAGCATTCTGATTTCCTTTCACTCTTCCTCCCTAATCTTTAACAATGTGCCATTCAATTATGCCATGCCCCTGCTTAGAACCTTCCAGAGCCTTCCCATCACACTCAGAAGAATCTGGGATCCTTATGGCCTCCATGACCCTAACCTGACTTGTCTCTGCCTTACTTCTCTAGCTTCCTCTTCTGCCAGGCTCTCCACACCCTTCCACTGAAGCTACACAGGAGTTCTCACTGTTAAGATAAGCTGTGCTCATTGCTGCCTGAGGTCTTACACGAACTCTTCCCTCAGCCTGACATCCTAGGGCTCAGCATATAGAGATATGCTTAAAGGTCAAGTCTGGCCAACCTGTCTCAAAATCTTCTTCAAGCCTATCTGTACTGTTCTGCTCTACTTTCTTCCTAGCACTTCCTGACATTTGAAATTATACTGATTTACTTGTCTCAGTTGTCTTTCTTCTGAGAATGTGGGCTTGACGACAGTAGGTACCTACTCAAGGCAGCATCTATATGCCATGAAGAGCATCTCACACACAGTAGGCACTCTAAATATTTGTGGATTGAATAGATTCAGCACATAGAGGATTCATCACATCAGAGTCCTAAATGTTTAAAGTAAAATAATCTTTAGTAGTTAATAGAGCACAAATACAAATAAACATTTATTTTCTCCTGGTTCTTTCCATTTAATGTGAATTAAATCCTATTGTTTGATGCAATATTTTCCCCTAATAGATCTTGAGTTCAGGTTGTGTCCAAGAGGATTTCTATACTATACTATACAGACTCACCTGTCCTGAGAAGTAGATAATGATCTTTAGCCTGAGTTGTTATAGACAGAACTGTGTCCCACTTAGGTCTTGTGTGCTGCCAAAGCCTGAAGCCAGATGTCACCCCCAGAGAGAATCTTCCCTTGGCACATTTCCTAGTTCCCAGACTTCCATGGAGTGTGCACACTTTGCATGGGCTGCTAGGTAGAAAGGAAGCAGCTTTCTCTCCCAACACTGTCTGAGGTCACCCTCCCTACTAAGATGGTGCAGATGACATGAGACTAAAAGAACACACTCTGTTATGAATGGATATTCATCCTCATAACCTCTCAAGAAGCACCAGGCTACCACTGGCAACCAGAAGAGGAAGAGAGAGAAAAATCCTCACCTCCTCCATGCACTGGAGAAGATGGAGTTAATGAAATCCTTACTCGGCCATGTTGTCAAGATATGAAACCCAACATGACAAGAACAAGACTCTGAGGAGCGGAATTACTGGGCTTGTATCCAGAAGACAAGGACGAGTACTTGGCCCAGGGGAGGCAGAAGGGAGGACAGGAAGGTGAGCCCCTCAGGATCCACTAGAGAAGGACTATTGGAAATCCTATAGGAGCTGCTGCCACCAACACAATTTTCGTTAATTACCTCAATTGTGCCTGTTATCCCTGTAATGAGAAACACAACTTTACTTCTAAGCAGGCAGCGAGGCTGGCAGAAAGCTGAAACCTGAAAATCAGCAGATACAGGGCTGCATATGGCCCCCTCTATTGAAATTAAGCCACATCCAAAACACAGGGCGAGGGTTCCAAATAGCTCCAGACAGCAGCCCGCCACACAGGGCCCTCAGCAGGCACCGGATGGACGCTCTCTGGACTTGTCCAAAGAGGCCCCAATCACAAGTGCTCATTTCAATAACATAAGAAAATAAACACAGGGCTTATTTATAGTACAGGGAAGGGACTGGGGCGAAAGAGCTGCTCATTTGGTAATCCACCCTGACGGGGCGACAGGATCCAGACCCCGGGCTCTCTGGTAACAGGGTAAGCAGAAATAGGGGCCAGCAGAGGGCTGGCTGCCAGCGTCGCCAGGTACAGTCTCATTAGAGGCCTGGCAAAAGGAGAGGAGGTGATCTGAGACGTCGTTCCTTCCCACCAGCCGGGTCTGGTGCTCTTGCTGTCTCGCTTCCGGCTGATGAAAGGAAGGCACAGCAACGGGCTCCCTGCAGGTCCAGGAATGGCCGGCGTGCCACTCAGGAGGGCACAACTCCAGGGAAAAGCACATAAAGACTGTTCCCTTATCCTCCATCCCCTGGGGGAGGTGGGATGGAGTCCTCGCTCAGCGATGGGACTAGTGCGTGCAGGACTGCAGTTCTCTGAGACCAGGGCCGCGTCTGCACTGGCTGTGTGTGTCGGGGCCAGCGCACTGCCTGGCAGAGAGCACGTGTGGGTAAGATGCTGTCCTACTTCTCCTGGGTGGGAAATGGGGTGTTTCCCAGCTGTGTTCAACAGAAAGCCACAGGCTCCTTGAGTTTATCCTTGGGTGCAGGAGCCGATGGTTTAAGTCTGCAGCTGTGAACATGAGCCCAGATAGATGTGCTGTGAAAGAAAGGCTTGGTGTGGCAGCAGGCAAGACCTGGCTGGCAGCTCTGGTCTGTGCCACGTGGCTCTGTGGGCAGCCCCACGTTTCCTCTGAGGAGGGCAACAAGATGGTGTGTCATGGTGGCTGCCTTCCGTGGAGTTGGCAGAGCTGTGACCAGGGGGCCAAGTAGTGCAGAACAGAAGAAAGGACAAAGCTGCTCCCGTGCAGATGACTCAGCTATGTCTCAAAAGGAAAGAGGGACTAGGGACCAAACTTACCTCCACTGTACTTCTGCTGCCACCAACCATGGCAAGCTGGAAATTAAGACACTGCAACTAGGCTGCCATTAAGACCCGTGCACCCTCCCTGGGACGTGGAGCCACATTGCCAAGGCTGGGGGTGCCTGGGCATCCATCTGTGGAAGTGGAAGAGAGAGGTCCCCCTCATCTTCAGGGAGACTCGCAGTTCCCATCATAAGCAGAGAAAGGAGACAGTCTTGAAATTGGGAGTAGGTCCAGCCTGCCTGCCTTTGCCTTCCAAAGGGGCAGCTCCCCTAAGCCTGCTCCAGATCCTTGGACCATACATGGTTTGTACAGTGGGCCAAATGCTGCCGCTGGTTTTACTCGGAAATAGAAAATGGGTGTCCCAGGGCTTGGACAGAGCTTTGGGTGAGATGGGTGGGAACAGCCCCAAAGGTCTCCTGTGCCTCCTCCAGGCCCTGCAGTGGAAAGTTCATCGCTCCCCAAGTCCTCCTGGAGGGACTAGCCTGCCAACTGCTCGGCATGCCTGCCAGAACGCTCTTGGGAAGAGGTCTGAGGCCAGCTTCGGATTCTCAGACTCTGCCTGGCCCTGCTAGGCCTCTGGAGGAGCAGATGCTGTGGCTTCTCTTGTGCTGGGCATGAAAAAAGGGGAAAGCAAAGATGACACTGTCCCTGCAGCAAAGGTTGAGGGCACAGGCCAATGGGGACCCCAGGTTCCTGGACTGCAGAGTCAGGAAGAGCCTCGCCAGAACCCAGCCTGGTCTCCACATTGCCTATGCCTTGATTCTAACTTGGCTGGAACCAACCAGGGTTCTTGCATTTTGACCTTGAATCACTTGTCATAACCAGGACTAGCAGTGTTTCTCTCGGCCTGAAGGATGTTCTCCCTGCTGCTTCACGCACGACAGTGACAGTGGGGTTGCAGGGTCACTGGCAACTGTTTCAGCCTCTTCAGCCCCCAGCCCTGCCCACAAAGGCCATGGGAGGCCACTCTGCCCGAGGGTGGCAGAGAACCTGGCACCTAAAACCCGAGAGCTCAAAGCCCAGTGGAAGTAGATGAAGCTTTCGCAGAGAAGCAGAAACGGCCAGATTTTTGAACTGGATGATAGTATAAAGGGAGGGGACTGCAGAGCGACGCTGGCCAAAAGAACCGGAGATTGTGAGACCCAAGTGCTATTTCCCTCTTTAACCTTCCCAGACAAGGTGGTTTGGGCCCATGTTTTTGAGACATGGTAAAATCCATGAGATAAGAATATTAACAACCATCTAATGTTTACACCACATTCACTTTATTCACTCAGACGTTGATAGACATTTATGTGGTCTCCATTATTTGGCTACTCTGAATAATAACCATCTAATGTCAGTCAGCCAAAAAAAAAAAAAAAAGTATTTCCAACCCTGACACTGCAGGCGGGCCCATTCCAGAAAAGTCCCCCAGGGAGAAGGCGGTGGCCTGGTGTACACACTTGGGCCAGGGCCAGTCTGCCTCCTCTATAGGCCAGTAGGACACAATTTCTTTAAAAAGATTTCTTAACCTAGAACCCAGCTGCTGTCTGCTGCAGGCCTGGACAGGACATTTTAATTAGTGGCATTGTTCTGCTCCTGTAGCCAGGCTCACTGGTGTCCCCAGGGGCAGATAGTCCTGAACCAGCTTGTGGGTGTGGGTGTGGGTGAGGCCAAGGCCACTCACAAGGGGATGCAGTGCCTTGTCCTTGGGATCGTTGAATTCTGATCATCTGCAAGGAGCCTGTCCTGCATTTCAACTGAGACTCTACCACCTATCCCTTCAAAGACAAAGTCTCCAAGGCCCAAGGGCCCAGGATGTAATACTCCTGCCATCTAAATTACTTAGCGCGATGTTGCATGATCTAACTCTCATAGTTCTGGAAATAGTGAAGTCCTTTAAATGAAGACTTCATGTCCTCAAAGACCAGGCACTCCTCTGAAGGTCATACAGGATGAGAGGCCAGGCTGACAGCCATGCCACACAGACCCACTCACTGTTGCCCAGCTTTTGGTTTCTGCGGGATTTCAATGGGAGGCCCAGGCCCCCACACCCCTTATGTGTGCCCTACATCTTGGAAACAAGTTGGCGACCCCCCCTAGAAAGTTGGAGGCACTCACTGACTTCGTAGCTGTGGGACCTGGGTGACGACAGAAATCCCTTTCTCTGGCTTTCTATCTGTTGCTGTGGAAACGAGACCCAAATGCCTTCACCCATCACTGGTTCACAACTGGATATTCTCTGAGGGAAATGCTGATCAGCCTCCACATCTGAGTCTGCAGTACGGATGACCCAGATGACCTTCCTGTCCTGTCCAGCAGCTGCTGCCTGGGAGTCCACAGCTCCGTGACAGGAAATGAGATGAAACCGTCATGAGCTCTGCGTTCAATACTGCTGCTATGTGCCAAACTCTTCTCTGGCCCCTGCACCGGGAGCCATAGGCAGTGACTCCTGTTGACCATGGAACGGGTCTTATCCCCCTCCACACTGCTCAGCAGAACAATGGCAGTGCTTGAGTGACTTCAACTTGCACACAACTGCATTTCCCTAATTATATCCATATTCTAAGCAAATTGTTATGTATTTTGTGTTTCTAGGGACATATGTTATGGCTAAAGCCCAAACTGTGGCTAATCTTAATATTAGAGCCAGATAAATCTGTTTCGGATCCATAACATTTAACATTTGCCAGAGTAGATTTGTTCATCAACTGGGCTTAAAGAGGTATAATTCACACATGTGCAGTATTACTAAATGCTGAAATTTAATGATTTAAATATACCGGCAACTGTTGCAAAGTGGTTGTTATAGCAGTATTTAACGTTAGCCAGAGCCTCCCTGGCTAATGTTACGTTTATACCCAAAGAATGAGGGAAATTTTGGCATCCTCTGTTGGGGGAGTGGGGGTCACAACTCAACTTTTATAATATGGTACCCGCTAGGGCAACTCAGTACGTTGCTATCAAAGGCCCTGTTTCCCCTAGAACCCCTATAAAATAGTGAGTGGACCTATCAGGAATCACATGGATTCCCTTGGGGGCCCCAGAGTTGTCCACTCTGAGAAGGGATGGTTATGATTTGGGACCTCTGCTAGATGCACGGGACCAGATACCCCTCCTGGCTGCATCTGCCCACACTGTCGAGAGGCCAGAAAGTGGAGTTAAATACACAAAGAAGGACAGTTCCTTGGTCTCCCAAGAATCAGTGTTGAAAGCACAGCAGAAAAAGAGGTGAAAAATAATTTTAATCATATCAAAACGCCACCCGTGGAAGAGTGGCTAAGAGACTGACAGGCGCCTGCCCCGCCCAGTGCCAGGCCCCCAGGCACAGACTGAACCTAGAGAGGCTCTGGGTTTTGCACATTCCGGCTTGGCTGCTCCTCCAAAGACCCACAGATGTGAACTGAGGGAGGCACAGGCACCTC